>WEDG01010445.1:0-56688 GCA_017591395.1 Schistocephalus solidus | reverse complement strand
GGCTCTAGTCTGAGCTCAGGGCACAACGGAACATACATGTCTTTTAAGCAGATCGGTGAGCGCCACCACGTCATCATATCCCGGATCACAACCGACAAAACAACGAGCCTCCGCGGCTCAAATGGTAGAGCGTCTCGACTCAAATACCAAAGGTCGCGGGATCGAATCCCAAGTGTACCACACTTCGGATTGGGAATGACTGGCTGATGACAGCTTATAAGCCAGAAATGGCCATTCCGGTCTCCCTTTGTCTCTTTGTCGGTTCCACCTTCTCAATCATATGCTACATCGCCGCTATGCGACTCGCCTGCGAGGGCTCTAGTCTGAGCTCCAGGGCACAACGGAACATACATGTTCCTTAAGCAGATCGGTGAGCCCCACACTATCATCATATATTCTCGGATCACAACCGATAAACAACGAGCCTCGTGGCTCAATGGTAGAGCGTCTCGACCTCAAATACCAAAGGTCGCGGGTTTGAATCCCAGGTGTCGCTACACTTGGGATTGGGGTATGACTCAGCTGATGACGTCAACAAGCCAGAAAATGGCCATTCCGGTCTCCCCTTTGTCATTTGTCGGTTCCACTTATCATACATATGCTACACGTCGCTATGCGACCGCCTGCGAGGGCTCTAGTCTGAGCTCCAGGGCACAACGGAACATACATGTTCCTTAAGCAGATCGGTGAGCCCCACACTATCATCATATTCCCGATCACAACCGACGAAAACAACGAGCCCGTGGCTAAATGGTAGAGCGTTCGACTCAAATACCAAAGGTCAGGGTTTCGAATCCAGGTGTGCCACACTGATTGGGGTCATGACTGGCTGATGACGGCTTATGCCGGAAATGGCCATTCCGGTCTCCCTTTGTCTTTGTCGGTTCCATTCCATCATATGTGCTACACGTCGCTATGCGACCACCTGCGAGGGCTCTTTGTCTGAGCTCTAGGGGCACAACGGAACATACATGTTCTTAAGCAGATCGGTGAGCCCCACACTATCATCATATTCCCGATCACAACCGACAAAACAACGAGCCCGTGGCTCAAATGGTAGAGCGTTCGGACTCCAAATACCAAAGGTCGTGGTTTGAACCCAGGTGTGCCACACCGGGATTGGGCATGACTCGCTGATGACGGCTAATAAGCCAGAAATGGCCATGGCCCTGGTCTCCCTTGTCTTTGTCGAGTTCCATTCCATCATATGCGTTACACGTCGCTATGCGACCGCCTGCGAGGGCTTCCAGTCTACAGCTCAGAGCACAACGGAACATGCATATTCCTTAAGCAGACCGGTGAGCCCCACACTATCATCATATTCCAAATCACAAACTAAAACAACGAGCCCATGGCTCAATGGTAGAGAGTTCTTCCGACTCAAATAACAAAGGTCACGAATCCAGGTGTGCCCTCCCACTTGGGAATGGGTACACTGGCTCATACCCCTATAAAACAGAAATGGCTATTCCATCTCCCTTGCCTCTGTCGGTTCCAAACAACCACACGTCGCTATGCGACCGACTCAGAGGTATCAAGTCTGAGCCCAGAACAACGAACATACATACCTTAAGCAAATCGTTGAGCCCCACACTATCATCATAACCTGACACACAGACAAAACAACGAGCCCGTGGCTCAATGGTAGCATTCTACCCAAATACCAGCGTCACCTTCAATCCCACGCCGCACACTTGGATTGGGTATGACTGGCTGATGACGGCTAAAGCCAGAAATGACCATTCCATTCTCCCCATTTCCTGTCGTTCCATTTCATCACTTCGACATAGATACTAGCTAAAAGCCCAGACACGTGTTTCGTCGATGTTTCTGCTGGTGTGTGACACAGCAACGAGGGGTTCGGCTCCTCAGTGGGTCCCCCAGCGTTCTCTCTCTCTCTCTCTCTCTCTCTCTCTATATATATATATATATATATATATATATATATATATATATATATATATATATATATATATATATATATATATATATATATATAGTCAGAATAACATAACTGACAAAGACAAGGGAGACTGGAATGGCAATTGCTGACTTATTAGCCGTCATCAGCCAGCCATACCCAACCCCAGGTGCTGCGGCACTCGAGCCTCGAACTCGCGACCTTGTTGTGCAGAAGTCCAACGCTCTACCCACTGCACCACTTGTTCGGTGTCTTGCCGGTTTCGATCGGGAATATTAACAATGGTAGTAGGGCGCTCACCGATCGGTTACAGGACTCACTCGTCCCGTTGTGCCTTGGGGCTAACTCTCAAGCCCCACCAGCAGCCGTAAGGCAGCTATATATGGGAAGAAGAGGCGATCACGGAAACCATAGTTGGATTGACCTGACGTTTCAAAATCAAACGAGCTTTCATCGTTGGAGGTAAGTATAGTACCACGCCTCACAGTATTTATAGGTGGTAATATTAAGGTTAATACGAGATTACTAAGGCTTTTGAATTTGCCTGGAGGTGGGGTTGGATTGGTGGTGGAGATCCTCAGTTATCACACTGCTTGATGAGGAGTATGGTTTTTTAGCCTTGGTGATCGTCCTTCGCCTGTACAAAGGTCCCGTGGTGGACGGGGAGAGGGCAGGTGATGGCTCGTTCTCAATCTGGCTGGCGGCCGGCGTTCGCACATTGGCAGTAGCTGTCAGTAGCCCCATCGACCGAAGCTGCCGTCCCAAGCTGTTAATCTTGGTTGCGATCGCACCTCTGTGTTTTCGAACCTGCCGGATAAGGGGTTGAGCTGCCCGAGGCGACAATTGTTCCTTCCTCGGGTCTGGGTTGTGTTGCGATTGCGTGCGTGTCCGCCATGGATTCACCAATTTTCAGATGCACGTTCAGCCTATGTTCGCGTTGGCTCTTTTTTTCATTGAGCTGCGTCCGGAGGGCTTAGTAGGCCGTAGGAAGCGTCACACAGCGATTGCTATTTATGTATCAGGTAAGAAGGATATTTAGATATAAACAAAATGATAGGTGATTTAAGTGCAGATGAGAGTCACAGTATGAGGATGATCCATCTAAATGGGGAGGCGACGCTGACATGCCAACTAAACAACCGGTGGAAAATGCAGCGCAGTGGGCAACAGCAGGAGTGGGTCATTGAAGTTACCGACGTGCGTGAGAGAGACGAATTGCGGTGTGTTATGAGAAAGCGAGAGAGAGAGAGAGAGAGAAGAGTCATCAGTGGAGAGGGTAGGGCATCGGCCATATTCACCAACACGTGATTAGACCATCGTCACCCAAGATTGAGTCAAAAGTGGCCGCCATCCATTCAAACAACTCTGTTCATTTCCTTGTCTGTTATACGAAAATGAGTGTTGTTATCGGTGTCGGGCAGTGATTGATCGTTCTTCACATGCGTACAAGCCCACGGTTGGCTGGCTGTACTGGATGTGCTGATATGGCTTTGCGTGACTGACGGCCGTGGACTGGCATACGAATATGGGATGCCTGCCAAAATATAAATGGGGACAGAAAACTGAAATGCTACAAGTGAAACCGTACCGGTGATACATCGTAGACAACAGTAGTCCAAACCACGACGGGGAAGCCCCGAGATTTCAAGGCAGATCCAGTTGACCATTGAGCGCGACAGTGTCTGTTCGGGCGTGTGGTCAAATCCTATTGGTAGCCATCGAACGCCACACGGTTACCAGACATCCACGATTAAAACGTACTCCTCGTTTTTCGTCTAGTAAACTTTGTTGGATTTGTGAGGTCACTGCAACCGTGCGGCAGTAGAGTGCACACCGTAGCTGGTTATAACCAGATAGGCTGAAACTCGTGTACACACAAACGAATGAAGTGGTCTTCATGAAGCACTTCGTGCCATTTATTTAGGGCTATGTCTAGAAGTGCAGCAAGCCCAGAAAAGTGACGAGTTCTCAAAACAAACCGCATCTACAGTTAGTGACAAGTGAAAGTATTAAAATGTTGCAAAGTCAAGGATGGATGAGGGCTTCCAGCAGCGATACTAGGAACAATAAAAGAATTATTAGCTAAATAAGTAGTATGAAACTCCAGTGAAACTGTGTTTTGAGCTGAGCTTAGAGAAAAGTACAGAAAAATTCGGTCATAAATATGATGGTCAATCTGGGAATTTATTTGCAGAAGTTATAAAGACCGAAAGTAACTGAAAACTGACCGACAGACTTAGTCTGGCTAGTTTGAGGACGAACACCCTTGCCCTTTCAGATGATCGCAAGTCCTAGGTAATGCAGCATCAGTTAAAAACCCTTTTCAACTGATGACTGATGCCGTGGTCTGGATCATAGTGGTCGTTACCAGGTGGTCGACATAAATTTTTCCCAAATGCCCTCACTGCTCCATGGAATCAAAGATATTTTTGGAAGCCTTATTGGTTGCATTAAATAATAATCAAAAATTCATGTGTAAGGCAGCGTCGAGCATTCATCACAAAAGCAGTCGCAGATGTTCTCAGGCAAGCTATCAGCGCACATGAGCACATGTCAAATAAGAATGTTATGGTGGTAAATTCTGGTATATAAAACTGGCTCCGGCTTGCGTACGTAAATCTCCAATACACAGAGAGGGGGACACGATTCCTTTAGGAAGAGGGCACTCAATTGCAGAAGAGACAGAAGTCTGTCTAACATATTTCAGCTGTTTGATACGAGAGATCAAAGCTAGAATCACGCGAATGAAGTTCACATGCTTCTCGGGCTGATCTGGACGAGCAGAAAAATGTACGTACGTATGCCTAAAATTCTACACGCGAGTTACGCTATTGCGCTTCCGCTGAATTTACGTCAGGTCGTTTATTTGCAACTTCGACAAATTTGATAGCCACAAATAAACGCTTTACAGTTGCCTGTTAACGCACACGATATTTCGACCGTCGATTTCGACTATGTTCATCGTATGCTCCACGGAAGGGCGGTGCTGGGACGGTGACTTGCGCGTGAACTAGTTTAAAGTGATAGTAGCCTTGCGCTGCATCTACCACACTATCTCCTCCCCACCTGAGCCCGGTCTCAGGCCAGAGTCAAGAAGACCGAAGATGGGAGAGGGCGCAGATGGCTGGCACGGCCGGAACCGCCCCTCGGTGTACCACCACACCTGGCTCGGATCCGACGGATTGGGAGTGCCATAAAGACTACATTAAGAAGGAGCCATTGCAGCCTGACTCTCAGTCCGCCAGTCAGCCACTTCACACAAAACACACATTGGGCTGACCAAGCGGTGCGAGTTATCCCGTCAGTTGGCAACCTTCCAAGCCACGGCTTTTAGCGCACCGTGATAGTTTCAAGCGCGTCAGATTTTTTATATTGAGGAAAATGCACTAAGTTTTCGACATCATTCTCTCCCACACTCCCACAATCAGACCACCGTCCGAATCAGTCAGTTGTCTGATGTGGGAGTGGGCGCGTTGACTGACGGTTTGTCGTCCCCGTCTTCGCGCGCCACAGCACGACCTGGTCCTCATAAAGCGTGCACCAGGATTCACTTACGCAGGGGATATGGAGGAGCCATCGGCGTCTGACTCCCAGTCCATTGGTCAGCCACTCGACACACACAGCATATATACTGGGCCGACGGAATGGTCTGGTGTAAGCGTCAGATTGGCAGCCTTCCAAGCCACGGTTTCTAGGAGAACGTGATTTTATCAGGTACATTATGATGATGGTGAGGGTGTTGTCGATGTATTGGTGTAGGTAGTGTGTGCTGATGTAGCTTAGCTTCCGGTGGTTAACCGCGGGTTGTCGTGGAAGCGCAGGTTTCCTAATAGGCCCCTGCGGTTTGTAAATGTGCGGGAGCAGTGAGGGCAGTGGAGGTGGTCGCGGTGACTGTATCTCGGAGCCCCAGGCCCTGGTTCACCAGCCTCCGTGCGATGGATTCGCAGTAGACCGATCAAGCCGATGCGTGAGTTGAAGTTGCGGGCGCAGTGTGGGCAGGAGAAATCGGTAGAGGCTGGGGGATGTTACTGATGTTAGTGACGGTGGCAGTGGTGGTAAGAATGGCAGGAGCGAAGGATGTGCATTGTTTATCGGTGTTGTCGGCATTGCGGTGAATTCCCCTATCATGGATGCGCATGTGACCGAATAGGCCAATGCAATGAGTGAATGTGCGAGGACAGTGAGGGCAGTGGAGGCGGCGATCTCTGCTGTGTGTTGGTGCTCCAGGTACTGGTTCACCAGTCTCTGTATGATGGATTCGCAAGTTACCGATCAGGCCGATGCGTGAGGTGAATGTGCGGTCACATTGAGGACAGTTTAGGAGAGAGTCCCCATCGCTGATGGTGGTGGTGGTGGTGGTAATGAAGGCGACGGCGGTGGTGGTGGCGGTGGTGGGGGTAACAGGCATGATTATATGGATGTAGTCTCTATGATGGTGGGAGTAATGGTATTGATGCCAGGAGTGAGGGTGGGGGAGTCAGAGGGAGGGTTGGCAGAATTTGACGTAGAAGTTGGAATTGTCAGATTGTTTGTGCATTGCGTCCGAAGATGTCCAACCAGGCAGATTCGCGCGCGGAAGATGCGTTGACAGCGCGGGCATGTTGGCAGGGCCTGGGCATCGACGATGTTGGGCTCTGGTGACTATCGTGCCGCTCTTTTAGCGTTGGCGGTGGCAATCCGACGATGTGGCATTGTCAGCCGTCAATCCGACGATGTGGCAATCCGACGATGTTGGTGACTATCGTGCCGCTCTCTTAGCGTTGGCGGTGGCAATCCGTTTGTCCTCATCGATTGCTGAACCAGTCTTCACGGATCTTCTCCATGCCAGTCTATCCTAGGCGAGGTACTCCCAAGTTGCCGAGTTGATTTGCAGTTGCTTCAGAGATGTCTTAAAGTGGCCGCTTCATCACAGTTGCATACTCCTCAGCATGGCGTGGATGCTGAGGATTTCAGTCCGATCCAGGAATCCGTGTCCGTCACCCTGTCTTGCCATTTTAATTTCGGAAGTCGGTGGAGGCAGCTGAAATGGGAGTGATTCAGCTTCCCGGCTTGCTTCGAGTAGACGGTCCAGGTCTTCACTCCGTAAAGGAGTGTCGTCAAGACGACCGCATTGTACATCTTCAGTTTGGTGTTCACGGGAATACCAGGGCGATTCCACACGGAGGCCTGCAGCCGCCCGAAAGCCTGACTTGCTTCGGAGATTCCTTGGGCAACCTCGTATCGATTCTCGTGTTGCGTGAAAGCGTGCTTCCTAGATAAGCGAAGGTTTCCACGTTTTTGAGTTGAGCACCGTTGACATTGATTCGAGGAGGATTGTATTCTGCGCTGGGTGGCGTTTGGTGCATGACAACCGTTTTGGCTGTACTGATTGTTTATCCAAAATCGGCGCAGTCTGCGGCGAAGAGGTCCATACTCCTTTGCATGTCCTCCTCCGTCACGGTGTTAATTGCACAGTTGTCCGCGAAGAGCAAGTCATGGACTGTAGCCGTAGATACGCGCGTTGAAGCCTGCATACGCCGACTGTTGAGAAGGTGCCTCTCGGTTCTATAGACGATGCGGATCTCAGGCTGCTCATCACGGTAGGCGTCCATCAAAATAGCCGAGAACACGAGACTGAACAAGGTGGGAGCCAATACGCAGCCCTGCTTCACTCCGTTGGTCACTGCGAATGCTTCGGATACCGTCCCGTTGTCAGTGACGCGCGCCGTCATCCCGTCATGAAGCTGACGCACCATGCGCGTGAACCGCTCAGGACAGCCGAATGTCTGCATGACTTTCCACAGTCCGTCGCGATTCACCGTGTCAAAGGCTTTCGTCAGATCCACGAAGGTAGTGTAAAGGTGAGTTCGCATCTCCTGGCACTTCTGTTGTAGCTGGCGGGTGGCAATGTTCATATCGGTTGTCCCGCGGTGTCGGCGAAAGCCACATTGGCTTTGCGGGAACAGGCCCTTCTCTAGGTGACAATTCAGACGATTGAGAAGTATAAGTGCGAAGAGCTTCCCAGCGACGATGAGCAGCGAGGAGTCTCTCTTATTATCACAGATTGGCCGGTTCCCCCTTCCGCTTGTAGAGATGGACGATTTTCACGTCTTTGAAACCCTGAGAAACTTGTCCTTGGCGCCACATCTCCTGGAAGAGTGTTGCGAGTTCTGCCATCAGCCGGGACCCACCGTGCTTGTAGACTTCCGTTTGGATTGCGTCAGATCCCAGTGCTTTACCGCTGGAAATCTGTTGCACGGCTCGGATGGTTTCTGGTAGGGAAGGCGGCTGATCCAGGTCATTGTTCGTGTCCACATGAGGGAGCCGGTAAATGGCAGCATCGGAGATGGCTGATGAGCAATTAAGGGCACTTCTGAAGTGCTCTGTCCAGTGCTTCGGAATGTGCGATTTCTCTGTCAGCAGTGTTGTGCCGTCAGAGCTGTGCAGCGGTTCGGTCCCCTTGATGCAGGGGCCGTAGATTGCTTTAATGGCTTAAAAAAAAGTTTTTAATTTCATTGCGGTCCGCATACCCCTGGATTTCTTCAGCCTTTCAGACCATCCAGGAGTCCTGCATCTCCCGCAGGCGTTGCTGTACAAGGTGGCGGCATCTGAAGAAGGCTACTTTGGTGGCATCAGTCCGAAGGTCCATGTAGGCTTTGTGTAGTCCATTCTTCTCCGCGAGTTATTTGCCGATTTCGGCGTCACTGTCGCCAAACCAGTCCTGGTTTTGACGGCGTGCGTGTCCGAGGACTTCGAGGGCGGTGGACTGGATGACATTTCGCAGTTGGCACCTTCGTGTTTCCACGGTGCCGTTATTATCTGGAGCATGCAGTTTCTCCAGGTTCTCGGTTCTTTGGTTGCTGAAATCAAAACAGTTAGCAGGTAAATTTAACAAAAGAGTATTTAACTTACCTGGCGGCCACTTACCTTGTGACCTTCGTTGGTTTGCATTCGGAGCCTCATCTGGGAGATGACGAGGCGGTGATCTGTCCAGCCATCGGCATCGCTGATCGTCTTTGTTAGCAGCAAGTCCTCTCGATGTCGCCTCCGGACGAGAACATAGTCCAGCAGATGCCAGCGCCGCGACCGAGGGTGCATCCACGTGACCTTCTCCCGCGTCGGAAGGCGGAAGAAGGTGTTGGTCAGCAAGAGACGGTGTTCCGCACACGTTTGCAGAAGAAGGAGGCCGTTATCGTTACAGCTACCGAGACCGTGGGGACCCAGCACTCTCTACCAGGCAGCGTGGTCCGTCCCGCAGAGCGTGCAGGTCCTCGTAGACTTTGTACTTCACCACATCAGAGCTCGTCATTGGGTGAGCGTTGGCGCTGATGATGGTGGCGAACTTGTCTCCCCGAAGAGGCAGGTGGAGGCTCATCAGGCGATCTTTGATACCCTGCGGTAGACAGGGCAGACGTCCCACGATGTCGTTCCAGATGGCAAAGGCAACACCAGCGACGCGTCGCTCTGCCTTTGGCCGGCCGCTCCAGAAGAAGGTGTAGCCGGCACCCACATCCTCCAGCTGACCCTACCCAGAGAATCGTGTCTAGCTGAGAGAAACAATGTCCACCTTGTAGCGCGCCAGTTCCCGAGCAACTAGAACTGTCCTCCGTTCCGGCCGGTTGATCCTAGGATTTTCTCAAAGGAAATAAAGCATTCCAGGCTGCTAGTGTGAATGGACTCAGCCGAGTAGCCTGGAGGGTATGGTGAGGGGGGTGGGGACGGCGGGCATTGTTGTTTGTTTGAGTTTTACGACCGCGTATTTTGCGATCTGCGAGCCGCAGCCGGCTGCAGAAGACATGATAAGCAGCATTTTTTTAGGGCACCTTATCTAGCCCCTTCCTCCGCGAGGAGGCAAGCAGTGCTGTCCCTAAATAGGGCTGCTCGGAAATCCCAAACGGCTGCCGAACTCCACTATGAGTCCAGGTTTTGTTTTAGTGGGAGAGCGGCCCGAGTTAGCATGGACCGCCTACGGGATTGCTGTGGCCCCCACCGTAGGACTTTTTGAGAGGGGGAAGGTGGGAAGTTCGGGAGTCAGACATACCGGGTGTGGTGGCACACACAAACCCGGAGACCCTCACCTGGTTCAGCCCACCGGTCGTGACGGTTGCGCGGGGTGCGGCCCGTGGGAAGAACCCAACTTCAAAGAGCCCCAGGTGAGAGTTGGGTACCAGGTAGAGACGGCCACAGGAGCATTCACCACCTTTACGAGACAAATGGAGCGACCAAATGCTATCTGCGTGGTGCTACCCCTTACTAGTACCCCTACACCCCTGATGCACACACACACACACACGACGACAGCTCGACCGTCGTAGTCCGACGATGTCCACCGTATGCTCCATGGGAAAGTGGAGCAGGGACAGTGACTTGCGCGTGATTTAGTTTAAAGTGATAGTAGACTTGCGCTGCATCTACCGCACTCTCTCCTTCTCCCCCACCTGAGCCCAGTGTCAAGACAGAGTCAAGAAGACCGGAGGCGGGAGAGGACGCAGGTGGCTGGCGCGGCTGGGTCCCTTAAGTCCTAGCCGCCCCTAGGCGTGCCACCACACCTCCATGTTCGGCATTTGTTATGGGAGCGCAACCCGAATAACGCATGCCATGCCCTAATGTGGCCCCCGTGTTGGTCCAACGCATCTACCACGTGGCCCGTTTAGGGGGCACACACACACACACACGCCCACACTCGCACCAAGGTAACTGCATTGATTTAAGCAGGTTTTGGTTAAGATAGTTGTTGCAGGCTCGGTATATATAAAGTACTCGTTTTTCTCTGGCAGCGAATTCCCCTAAAATTGGCGTATTTTCTTAGTAAACAGTCGTCATACAAGCTGGTGCACGTGCCACCGCTTTAAAGCAGGCTGCGCATTATGGTTTCAAACGGGCAGTTAGACTGTCGCAAGCGATGGTCTTCACCGTGTGTCCCACGGGATGTGCGCAGCAAGTGAAGTAGGTTTTAGAAAGACAGACTTGCACAGCTTTTTCCGCACTCCATTTTCCCCCAGCTGCAGGTGAGCGTGGATTCCATGACTCTAATCAGTCCAACCAACCCATATAAGCCTGCTACAAATGATCTGGTCACCACTACATACGCGAAGCTTTTGTGAGGGCGGCTGTGAGTGTACCTTCTTGAAAAGGCCATAAAATTCACATTGAAAGGAATCCAGTGCAGCCAGGAGAGATGCCAAACTAGCCAGTCAGACGGTAACCTACCAATCCACGACCCTTTGTGCGGAGGCCCCCTGGGCATAGCTTTCTCAGCATCAGCATCTTGCTCTCCCGCGTTCGCTGGTTAATTGTTCGAGCCTATGAGTTAGCTGGCGCTGGCATTGGTGTGGAGGCTGTCGCAGCACGAAGGCCTTCGTATAGGCCCACAATTACACCGCTCCTACGTACGGCATTAGGTGTGGACTCGCGTGACCGCTGCGCGATAAACCCGTGCTGTGAGTCAACAGCTGTCCAGCTGATCTCCTCCTGGCACCTATTACTTTGGTATGATTTGAGTTTCGCTGGGTATGTTTTACGTGGACGTTGCAGTTGGCAGGTATGGTAATCGTTAAAAATCAGTGACCGCTACGCCGAAGCCCGTCAATCTCAGTACAAACGGTATGAGCCCATGCTTCAAACGGTAGGCATGGTCGCGGGAACACGAAAAATAACCCCAAAAGTAATTTTTGCCGTCGATTTTCAGCCAAACATGACTTGCCCCGTGATATATTCAGATGGGGCTTGAGGACAAAAGGTTTCGATAGTATTCCATCTTGCAAGCAGTAGCACCCACTCTTCGATGTTATATCAGTCTGCTTTGACGGTTAACATCACATGAGCATCATTACTTACACATGACAAGTAGCACATGTCCCTCCCTCACCCTCGGCGCCGCTCTTCTTTCTCTAGACAAACTATCAACGTCTCCGTTAGTTTGGCAGGTTTTTCACTGTGACTGATACGAGATGACAGGTGCCCCAACCTACCGGTGCATTTTATTTGTGTATGGGGGCGTGCGTGTGTATTAGTTTGTCTGTTTGGACTGAACGAGTAAATACAGGTAAAAGCGAAGTGATCATGACGTAAACATGGAGTTCCAACGGAAGGCGTGGCTCTGACCAATCCCATTGGATGCACACGTTTGAAAAACAACTACAGCTTCGAGTCTTGTTTTAAATATCCGATTTGGCCGTAGTCAGTTGGCCAACGTCATTCGAAGCAGTTAAACTAGGATCTAATGGACGCAGCCATCGAGTTCAGACAAAGAAAACGTTTATTTTCTCTCGTGCTGCTCTGCGCTAGCTTGATTTCGGGTTCACCCAAGACTATAGAGGGTAAGTTACCTCCTTCATGCTTGAAGCTAGATTCACGTTAACGGTTGTTTCAAGTCCAAGTATCTGCTGAAGCCTGTTTTCTTCCAACTGAAATTTTCAATCTATTTTTGAATATGCAAACTCACCTAAATTTATTTGTATTATTGAGTAGCAAGTAAGCAAGGTGTCAAATTATTAATTATTTTGGTTGAGCCCTTTGCCAGCTGTCTACATAAATCTTGATCACATCAAAAGCTCCTGAAATAGTCTATATTTTTCCAAGTTATTGCATGCGCCTATATAATTGGAATCAAATATCATGGAAAGAATGCTCTTTGATGTCATTCTTTTCTCTTTTTATTTAGACCGTTGTGTTTTCTTTAGCTTTCATGCTTTAAGCAAGAGCACATTCCAATTTTGATTACTCCGAAAGTATTTTAACGACAACTCGCTATTTTATTAGACCCGGAGGTTCTCAAAATCTGCGCCAAAATGAACAGACGTCATGGTGCTTCCCACTGAAGAATTCATTCTAACTTCCAATCAGCGCATTCCTTATTATTATAAAGTTCACGCACCTGAATTTACCACGAAGTACTATGAATCTTGGTTTTGGTCGAAACCCGCTAAGTAATTAGGGTTTTCTTTGGAGTGAGAGTCAGATTACGATATTCCCTTCTGGATGTTTCCTTTAGGAAAAGCATTTATGTGCGATCCGAATCCACCCAAATGTAGCCTGGTGCACGAATGAAATATCAGGTCGTTCCTGCCAAGCGTAGATGGGCTTTCTAACTTTGCAGCCACTGCTCCCACCTCCGGGTATCCCATGTATCCCGGGTATCCCACCTCCGGGTATCCCGGCATGGTCTTGCTCTCAGAGCAAGGCAGATAGAGTTTAAGTCCGCTTCAATATCAGCTGGTTCACGCGCCCTTATAAATTCAGAAAACGCAAGCACAATATTCTTGCTTATACTTATTTGGTAGGAAATAATCGCGTTTTCTTCAATGCTATATTCAAAGAATTTAAATAGTTCGTTCGTAAAACTTTTCTATCTGTTGGCCTTTTTAGAACTATACAATCGTCATTCAAATCTCACTTTATTTGTTCGTTTATTAATGCTTCCCATGAATAGAAAATGTAGTCAACGTAAGTAGTAATTTTCTATCGGTACGGAATTTGTAGACGACTGAAAAGTAATGCATTCCAAAATCGAAATTCTGGTGGAATATCCGAAATATCATGAGATAATGTTGCACGATAATCAATATTACACCCCCACTTCAGTAATCGTTCTTAATGTAAAACGTATTTTAGAATTTCAGTTAACCTGTCATGAAATTGGTCACTGACTTTGGTTGAGGAGCAAGTCACGCATGCGCCCACCTCATGGTGACAGCCGTAGTCTTCTTTTAATGGCGATTGTTTAAATATTCCTCCAAGTGCTAGTAATATACTGCAATAAGTAGGGATCATGTTATGTAATTTAAAAACAGCATGGTCATTGAAGATCCTTCTTCGGTAAAAATTTTCCCAAAACCGTTTAGAAATGGAGTTTGCCCTCTGTTCTCTAACCCTCTCTAGCTCTCACATTAGACAAAAAGTGGACGCAAGGTTACACGAATAATCCTGACTAGAGTCAATAAATTCCTTAATTCCCAACCTTTTTAAACTTAACGAAATTTTTTAACTAATTCGGGGAAGGTGTTATGTTTTTTTGACCAAATGAATAAGTGGCATTGCTTTCTCCTGCATTCTGACTAGCTGATTATTCATGACTTTATGCCGGCATCGAGTTGCAGTGGGGAAAGACAGCCCGCATATGCCGTAATCCAGTTGTTAGCATCACTTGCGCAGGTGGTCGGACGCACGCTCGTCGAAATCCAATCTACTTCCAGCTGAAGTGGCTGAAGATTAAGTTCCATACTTTTCCCTATGAAGGTAATCTTTCGACATGGAAAGCATATTTACAAATGTAAAACATTTGCCTCATACTTTACTTCAAACTTCCTGAAGATCACCTTCTTCAAGCAAGCTTCTTACAGTATCCTTAGCGTGAAGCCCCTTTCATGTTTTCTGTATAATTCCTTTCGAAAGAGGTATATTACGCTTTGGCAAATAGGCCTGAGTCCCACCATAGCACACGTCTAATGTGATGTCTTTTTGTGGTATCTGATGAATTTTCACTGCAGCCCTTGTGGGCTTCTATGGACGCAGTTAGTCGGTGTTTTCCAATTGGGATAAGTTATTATGCTTAGAGGGAACAAAACTTTAGCACAAGTGTTAAGAATCTGGGCTCTCGACACAATGAACTGAAAGTCACGTTTTGGCATAAATGATGTGAGGAATTGGGTCTGTAAGGCTTAATTTTACGAATTTTCGCTTAGAAATTAGTGCGGTGATAATATGAATGTTGGTACAGGTGCAATGACGTATTGTAAGAGATACTTGAAAAGAAAGAGGCAATACCACGGGAAAAATGATATTGTGTGACCGACGTGTAGACTTTGCCCCCAAATCCATGCAGATAATTCTAGCGGACGCATAAAAGTTGCAGCTGCAACATTAAAACATAGCAACTTTCACAGTCTTCTCAGACTTTTAGTCATGGTGGCTTGGTCACACACGCCCTAATCAATAATGGCCTCGATTTCGTCGCCGATATTTGTAAGAATTACATGGTAGGTTGACTCAGCAATGCTGTCATTGGATGCGATGTTGCTAGGCGCACTGCAGGTGCGTCTAATTGCACTGCTCAAACAATATCCTAAAATTTAATAGGGTAGGAAAAAATCGTGCTTGTTGATGGACTGCTTACCGGGCAAACGTGAGCAGTACAACCCATGTTGCCTGCGGTTTGTGTACTCTCACGGGAGGTTTGTTCTTGGTGAACTTGAACGTGTGAACACCTCTAATCGAATGATCCACGCCTTGACAGTTGGTGCCATTCCTCCTCCTCTTCCTCCTCCTCCTCCTCCTCCTCCTCCTCCTCGCAGCTGCTAGATGTTCTGTCATCCGCGTTAATGGTAATATCCCGGTTTCTCCGAAGAAGCTGCTCTGCCTCTAATTCCATCCCGTCCTGTAAAAGAACTTAGATGTATCCTGCTACGCTAGGAGGGTTTTAGGCCTTATTAATTGGTTTCCTGATGACTAAATCTGGCCTATGTGCGATCCCAACTTCGAATAGCATGAGGAGGCGGCTGAGGAATTGGGAGATGTTTTTTAGTCATAAAAATACTTACTTAAATTTGGTTTGGTGTTATTTAGTCTCTAATTATGTCTTTATATGCATTGTTTGACAAAGTGGAGCAAGGAACCCTGCGTGCTGGTTGCCTGTAGACGTTACTGCAATTCAGCTCTCTTGTCTCCCGGTTCACTGCAGTGCGTCTCACCACATCGATAGCGTGCCCGTACACAGCGGATGCTGAAACACTCCACTAACGTCCTCGTTGTCACCGGTTTCGCACCTTGTATGCAGGGAATCAGAATGATTTTCGTAGGCAAGGCCATAAAGGATGTTCACTTGATTTTTCGCTTCTTCCTCAACCATAAACAAAGCTTAGAAACAGCCTTTGATTACGAATAACTTTTACCGTTAGGTGTCGACAGAAACATTATTCAAAGATTAAGCTTAAAAAATTGCTCTGGGCTGTCTTTGGAACCATTGAAAGACCGCCTCGGCAATGATTTTAGGAAATGGTGAAGTCGTTACGGTGCTTTTAACCTATTAGCAGATGGTTCCGCAAAACAACAGAATTTGGGGCATTTATTGATTCTTTTCGAAGAATATTGTGCGTTTTATTTTCTTGAATCACCAGGTCTAACCATATATATATATATATATATATATATATATATATATATATATATAATAAAAAACAAAACAAAACAAAAAACAAAACACCAACCCAAACCTGAAATAGATATGATGAGGGGCCTGCTTAAGCCCAGGCACAACGGAACATGTATATGTTCCTTAAGCAGATCGGTGAGCTCCCACACTATCACTACCGCGCTCCCGATCACAACCGATGTTCAACGAGCCCGTGGCTCAAATGGTAGAGACATTCGACTCCAAATACCACAGGTCGGGTTCGAATCCCAGCCACCAGACGGGTATGACTGGTTGATGACGGCTAAATGCTTCTGCGCCATTCCGGCTCCCCTTTGTCTTTGCCGTCTCCATTCCATCATATGCTACACGTCGCTATGCGACTTGCCTGCGAGGCTCTCTACCCTGAGCCCAGGCACAACGGAACATGTATGTTCCTTAAGATCGGTGAGCCCCACACTATCATCATATTCCTGATCACAACCGACAGTAAAACAACGAGCCCAAAATGTAGAGCATCTGACCTTAAACAACAAAGGTCGCGGGTTCGAATCCCAGCCACCAGACGGGTATGACTGGCTGATGACGCTAAAAGCCTGGCCATTCCGGCTCCCCTTGTCTTTGCCGTCTCCATTCCATCATATGCTACACGTCGCTATGCGACTGCCTGCAGGCTCTCTACCTGAGCCCAGGGCACAACGGAACATGTATGTTCCTTAAGATCGGTGAGCCCCACACTATCATCATATTCCCGATCACAACCGACAAAACAACGAGCCCAAAATGGTAGAGCATCCGACTCAAATACCAAAGGTCGCGGGTTCGAATCCCAGGTGTGCCACACTTGGGATTGGGTATGACTGGCTGATGACGGCTAATAAGCCAAGGTGGATATCCATTTTGGGAAAATAATTTGAAAAAGGTATTTCATATTCGTTCGATATGTTTCTTCATCGGAACAGTGATTTTTGCTCGGCGTAGCAAGCTGTTAACAGAGCTGCGTTTGTGAGACAAGGGGTGGTTACTCACAAAATGTAAAAATAACCTCGGAGTATGTATCTTTACGATAGACTGAGGTATGTAGTGTCCCGTCTGTCTTCCTATGTACGAGGACGTCTAAGAAAGGGAGTCGTTCATCAACTTCTGTTTCGAGGGTGAATTGAATTCCTGGGAACGTGGAGTTCAGGCTTTGGTGGAGTGGATCAAGTTGATCTTTTTTGACGATAACAAATGTATCGTCTACATAGCGTAGCCACAATCTCGGGTTAATTCTGTAATATATATGTATGTTATGTGTCTTTGTCAGTTCCACATTATCAACATATGCTACACGTCGCTATACGACTGCCTGTGAGTACTCTTGTCTGAGTTCCAGGGCACAGCGGAACATAAATTTTCCTTAAGCAGATCGGTGAGCCCCACACTATTATATATATATATATATATATATATATATATATATATATATATATATATATATATATATATATATGTAAATGTGGATCACGATCTTCCGAAAACATCACTACCTCGTTTGGCAATAGACTTGCCTTTGATGTTTTTCAAGAATTGGCTTGACGAACGGACTGTGTTGTCCATATAGCTATTCAACTATTTTAGACGCTGAAACAACCACTGCGCTTATCCGTACTTCGCAGTGGAATTGAGGGGATGCAGAATCTGGCATAAAAAGCTTTGACTGCGCCAGCTGTGCACTGGTATCTCGACAGGAGTGCACCTGAGATTTCCCCTGCCACGATAGTGTATTCTTTCTATGCCGGCATCTTTGCGTAGATCGATAGTCGGAAGAAAATCAGGAAGAAACTAGAATAGGAATCCCTCCTACCAGGTACTTTGAATCATCCCGTGCCCTAGCCCTAACTCTATACTTAACGCCACCCCTAAACTGAACCCTCAATCTAAACTTAATTCTAATCCGAACCATAACTCTAATCTTAATCGTCCTGGAAGTTTAGCCAGGGCCCCGGAAAAGGTGGCTCACATTTCGTGTCTTGGCAGGTAATCCAGCCTGTCCAATGTGACTGCGAAATGTGTCCCTTCCGCAGACAAGAGAAAAAGATGTTCGTCTGCGTGAACTTCTCCCAACCCCTCGCGTTTGAAATTTAGGAGTAGGTCGCGTGGTCCACGAGCTAATATGATGAAAAACGCTCAGTGTTCAATAAGGCTCTTGCTTTCGTCCATCCCCACTAGAGGCGCACTCCATAGCCACGGTGTCCTTGGCAGATCTGTGCTCAACCGTACTTAACGAGGCTTTCTGCTGCATTTTCATTTGCGTCAGTTCCTCCTACGGCGGCCTGTGTACCCGTCTGGTATATTCAGATGCTGCTGGACCCCTCATCAGCTCAGGCATTTTTGTACGTCGCCTCCTTTTCCCTGACTCCTTTGCCTCCCAAAACAAGTGCAGGCAATGTGAATGCACACTCACTCGCACCATTGGCAACTGCTAGACTACTTCTAGGTCCGAACGTGCAGACCAGTGTGTTGTTATGGGGACAAAGACTATAATCGATACAGAATGCTAAACAGACTAGTACCGACTACAACTCCGACCCCACAGGTGGCTTCAGGGTAAGACAGCACCAGATAAGTTAAACACCTAAATACGTCTGGCCGTAGAATGAACTTCAGCTGCCTTGTGAGCATTAATTCAGGACGCTGGTGGACAATACAAGAGAAACGGTGGGACGCCATGCATACATTTGCCTCGGATGAGCGTGGGTAAAAAAACACAGTTAATGTCCTATCTCCTGAACTTTTAAGCGAAATTTCAAAATGTGTTTTCAACTAGAAAGAAAAATAATTAAGTAGTGTCGTTACATTTAGTATCGAATAGGGTGGTTCCAAGAGATTTTAGGCAAATCTGGATGCTGATATTTTAACAATCCGTCCAGCCGCTTGCTAAACTACACTCGGTAAAAAATGACATCGTAAAACGTATGCATTTTACCCTTGATTTGCGATGCCATTGTGTAATTCCAATATATTAAACAGAAAAAATGCACACAATATACTTTATTGTACTCCTTTGGTAGAAAATTACGCGGCTTCAGATTTTAAAGTTAAGAAAACTTTTTCAAGCCGCAAATAATTTTGAACCTGACTTACTATTACATTTGCATTCAGGGTTGCCAAACTACAAGCTGCATATTTTCCGTGAAAATTAAATATTTCCTGTTGATACGATATTAAGAAGGAGTCATATCGGGATTTGAATTTATTATAGGATCGGAAATAAAGTGCAAAAGTTCAAGCTATTTATGACGTCAATTTAGAGAATGTGTCGTTTTACAAGGTGGTCGGAAGGAATCTTGCTCAAAAACGTACATACTCACATGACTGATATATTTTGCGATTTTCTACACGCTAATTAATATTATAACCCTACTTAAGCAAATTTTGCTAATAAAAAATACCTTTGTTTGACCCACTTGTTAACAACTCGGTGGCCTCGGTGGCAATCGAACCCACGCTAGCAAGGGGAAGGCTTTAGTACACCAACGCTCTAACCAACTGAGCTACGAGGCCCCACCGGGGACCATGTGTTTAATCACACTTGGGTCAAGTTACCTGCCCAGCTTCTGCAACGAATGGAATCCACAAATTCTGCTTCACTAAACAGACTGCCCAAGCAGCATTTCCTAAGCACTCAATCAAGAATCCACCAGCTGACTACCAGGCACAATTAATTAGAAGAGGATTTTGGGTGATTTGTATAATGGCTCCCGGTGGGGCCTCGTAGCTCCGTTGGCTAGAACGTTGGCTGTACTAAAGCCTTCCACATGTTGGCGTGGGTTCAAATCCCACTAAGGCCGCTGAGGTTTTCACAAGTGGTCAAATGAATTAAACAAATCTGTCAAAATCCTCTAGTAAAAAATACATTTCAGAAGTTCGGTTTACATTTCATTTAAAAAGCACATCTGCTGTAGACCACTAGGGTTGGTTGAAGGACAACAATACAGAAAATTCTTGTCTCATTTTGGGGAAATACAGGCTGCATTAAAATTTATAAAATAAAAAAAGAAAAAAAAGAGAACTGCGGACAACAAAATCGCATTCCTCCGATTCCGTGCCCAACCCTAGCGGGGACCTGAGAAATTTTAAAATAACTGGCTGATTGGAAAAAAATAAAGAACCCCAGTATATGATGAACTGCGGTTGTAGAAAAATCAACAATTTTGGAGCGTTCAGGGGGATCATTTCAGGAGCTTTTTAGACAACCCATCTGCGACAAACACCCTTATTTATGAGAGCCTTATTCCCCTCTGTCTTGTGAGGAGAGCAGTTAAGGAGATAATAAGCTCCGAACGAGGACTCAATTCCAGTTAAAGTCACAATCATGATAACTCCAAATTTTGAACAGTCTGGCCCAACTATTGCGGAAGATACGAAGAAGAGGGAAAGTTCGCAAGACCTTCAGAATTTAATAAATGCAGTTATCTTATTGGCCGCGTGTTACTCAATCGTGTGAACCCGCATAGGGTACCAGAACTCCTTACAGAAAGGTCGCGCGGATTCCTGAACCAATGCGACACCATACACAGGATCTTTGGAAACCCAGGAATGGTGGGACGGCATCTTAATTACATGTAAGAATCTCTCCAAGGCTCTCCAACTGTCATGGGCTAGGGAAATAAACGCAGGAGGTTGAATGTCTTATGCGATTTACGCGACGCTATGATAACATGCATCACAGAAAATGGTTCAGTCTCTGAACCTGTAAACAAATTAGAGTGACCTTGGAGGTATATCCTGGAAAAAACAAAGGCAATGAAAGTGCAAGTTCACTTAGTCAGTGCGGCACTTGGACTGCTGTAGAACGCGTTCTGTGCTTTACCTGACCTTTTCCTTATCACGCCCCCGAGAATGTACAGGGCTACCGTTCAGTATAGGATACATTTTCGGCAGCATATACTGACACGGTAGGAAATTTAGGCAAACAAACGAAACCCCTCTTACTTCAGTTGTCTATGAAGAATACTGAAAGCGAAGCGTGAACAAAAGATCACGAACATTGAGGTCCAGTAAAAAAAGAGGCCTTGTGGGCTTTTGAAGCAGGCCCGGGGCAACTATCGGGTGTTTGCCCAGCCGAATGTTCTGTGATGACCCGACTAAAGGGAACTTGCAGATAAGGCAAACAAACCAGCAATACAAGGCTACCTTTAAGGAGTCTTTCAAGCACATGTAGATGAAGTGATATAATAAGGTTGGTCTCGCTGCATCACGGCACACCACAAAGCCAAGGTAATTTGTCGAGTGTGTATGACGGAAACGTCAAGAACCCTTCCATCATCGACCAATCACTTTCACTGTGCTCGATTGCAAATCTCGTTTCAAGGAACGGTCAACATGACCACCTAATCGGTCTATAACCGAGCAGCATATCATAACAACCCCTGGTATAAAACATTACTCCAGATTATCGTCTCTGCAACAGCCTGCTCTAGTACTCACTTGCCCTGGTCGGACACATTCGTAAACCACTACAACATGAACACTGCCAGGACACCAAGTCTATATGCGGCACCAGATGGAATCCATTCCGACCACACATTCAAAGCACCCACCAGGTTGTACGGACGCATGCGAATCCATCGCAGATCGACAAGGAAATCCAATGTCAGAAACCTAAACCAGTACCCGTCGTGAGTTTATTAGCTGCCACACTGTCTCAGAACATTCTTAGATCAAGTGGGTTGATTCGATCCAATTATTATAGGCCATAGAGATAACTAAAAAGGCATGAACGTGCTTCAAACACTGTCAGAACGAATCAACACTTATGAGTCCGAGGGTTTCCATCTGATAGGATAGTTGGATCCTCATTTCGGCATTCGGGTCAACTTACGATGACATACTTTTAACTTAATCCTGTGGCACTGTCACTCGTGTGGGAGCAGAAAACCACTCTCCGTAAGGCCTGATGTGTGCGCGTTCCGACATTCGCCCCCCTAAAACAGCTCATACAGTAGACGCGCTGGACCAATGCAGGGGCCAGGTCAGGGCATGGTAGGCGTTTGTGGGGATGCGAACCCATAGAAAATGGCATGCGTTGGAGGTGTGCTGACACGCCTAGGCGCACGCCACGCCAGCCAACATCATCCAATCCTGTCTCGGGTCTTCTTAACTTTGTGATAACCACGAGCCTAGAAGGTTGAAGGGAATAGCGGGTGCAATAGCTGCAGCACGAGTCCATTATCATGGTAAACTACCATGGAGGCAAGTCAATAGCATGCGCCCACCTGGCTATGGACCTCATCGGAATCGACGGTCGTGTACCGAAAAAGACAATGGGGACTGCAATGGCATAGATGCAGACAATAAGCCACTATAATTCAACTCAAAATCGGACAGAATTGAGCTTCTAACCCCAGTAACTTATCCAGCGAGGCTTTGAATCGAACGCTTTAACAGCTTAGGCATTGGCTGCGTCATGTCAAACGTCGTAGTGGATCTTTGTTTAAAGGTGAACGGTCGTTCACTGACGTGGTATCGGGAATAAATATTACCTCTTTTCTTCGACTTCCAAACTGGAGAGCCAGCAAACAGTTGCTTACATAAAATCGATCGATAATGCAGAAAAAATAGTGACGGCCTTTCAAGAATATACGTGAAACACAACTGTATGAACTGTTAATAAGATGGGGTGAGCACGTCAGCTGGCAAAACGTCTGATTGTACTGCTCTATGAACAACTAATCCGATGCAGATCTGGTATGGTGATGGAGAGTGGCTGTTAATAGGGCAAATATGCCAAGTCTCACATATCGTCCTCGTAATTCCTTCTGACTGCGTTCACACGATCAGCTACAGTGGCTCAAGCTGGCAGCTTGAAGGAAAAACGGACAAACACGTTTCTTAGTGCAACCATCTCGGAGCTTATCACCTCCCATGTTGGTCATGTAGATGCCAGCCATGAAATTGTAATCATTACTTGTCCTGCCGTTTCTATCTCAAAGCACCAACCTTTCGAAACCTCCGGTAGGTGCATAATTCCATTCGTTGGCAAACTTGCACCACGCAGAGTTTGGCTTGAAAAATACTATTAAGAACTGATGGACCAACCGCTAGTTCTCCAGTATATATATGTCTACTTGCGAGTTTAGAAAAAAGAGACGAAGGTCATTATCGCAAGAAATTGATAGGGGATACGAAGCATTTATTACTGCCGGTTAAGTGACTACTACAGGTTCTTACCTGGGAAGTAAACAAAAATGCCTGCTGGTGTGTTCGCACGGGTTAGTGAAAAGAAAATTTATGTCTTAATGCGCATAGCAGAGCCAAATGCCGTTTCTTTCATGCGTGTCACAAGAGGTAACCACCATTAAAACCTTAGTGCAGAGCGATAATCACTCTGGTCAACTTACTGCCCATATAGCAGTTCGACTTAGAAGGATAAAATTAAATCGTCAGAGCAAGAAATTTATTGGCCTGAAATTACAGATTCTGCCTCCAACCAAAGAGACAGTCGCAGTAATGGCTAATAGAGGCCCAAGGTGTACAGTATTTATAGTAGGTAGTGGCCACGCGACCACACGCGTACTATTATAAGTAGCTCTCACGATTACCGCTGGAGGTCATAATTGGTGCACTGATAGCTGGTCAGACTGATTACAACTGCGATTGTCTCTGGTGGTAAGATCGAGTGAAAATCAGAAGCGTCAGACCCACAAAGTAATAATTCCAACAATATCATCTTCTCGTTCTAAACTGCTTCCTGGAAGTCGCCTGTTCGCTTCTATCGATAGTCGAACACGGTGAGGCCTAACATCGGCCAACAACCTTGTCTTAACGGAATGGAACTGATCACCGAAGCGTATTGTAGGGCTTGGCTGACTAATTTTTGTCAATTGACTACGAAGCATCATAGGTGGACTATTTTCCTTACTTTGATAATAAATATAGCTTTGCTTTTCGGAGATTGTCAGCGAAGAGTGATTCGAATAAAATTACTCCGGAATTGGTAAGAAGACTGCTCTATCAGCCGTCTTGAGTCACCCAAACATCCCCGTATCGCAAGATTTGACTTTACGCATGGCGAGGTAGTAAAGAAGCGAAACCACTTGTCTCAAGTCTCCATGTCTATACACCAGAAAATGAGCGCAAATTTGCACGGAATAACACTTGCTTTGTTGGCCTCTGCCCACCGAAAGAGGGCCGTAACTTTTTGGAGGCCATTCACTCCGATGACTCGTGCATTAAGCGGCATATGGAATCGCATGTCGATAACAACAATCTGAAAGAAAAATTGAAAAGCGTTTGCTTCTCCGGAAGATATGTCAACCCACAGTGTCAGCTGTTGGCAGGACTGACTCAGCAATATCGATTTTTCGGGCACGCTTTAAATTTTAACTGTTTTACACAGTCACTGCACGTCTAAAGACGACCTAAAGAACCAGCGTAAAAGTGTACATATTAAGGTTTTTATCTTTTCCTAAGAACTTTTTCTTCGAATTATACTTCGTGGGGATGCCTTTTTTCGAAATCATGCGTATACATAGATACAGTAGTTCGTGGAAATGTGAATTTCGCGGGGGTATAGTAAGGTAAAACCCGTGATATTCGAGGGATATGTGTACTTAATTCCTACTATAGCCCCATTGCAACGCACCCATCGATAGGGAGTCCGAGTGAATCATATCGGTTTTGATGCTGGCTGGGGAAACGGTACACATGAAAGGCTAGAAAGAAACGTTCGCTCAGTCACCGCGTTCTAAGAGTTTCCGTAAGTATTCTTTAGATTCTTGCCATTGTGCGCGTGAGAGACAGCGAGAGATCCCAAAAGGCCGACCCTGTGTAAGTCACTCTAGCATAAACCCCCAACTGACCTGACAGCGAAGCTATCGGTAAGAACGTAATATACGACCAAACCCAGGGAACGAAGGATAGGTTAGCGTGTAATACTCTACCTAGTACCTGTCAACGTAGCCCTAAATCTATTCATTCTGCTCGTTAGGGTAAGCATTCGTTGCCGAGTAATTAGTGTCAGACACCATACTTCGTTGGAAGTGTCGGGTTAAATGGCAACTTACTAAGCGGCGAATATAAGGACGCTGCGGTAGTTTCAAAACAAATTTGTTCTACGTTGATAATGAAAGATCACGCAGAGCGGGCCTCATTCTTTCTCCCGGTAAGGATCCGAAAAAACGTGGGTAAGGTCAGTTAGTAATGATATCGCGCATACTGGTCGGCGTGGGGTAAAGCAACCGGATCTCGCAATCCGCACAAAATTTTGTGCAAACCTACTAATCCGACACCGAATGCTAACCTTAGGTTGGTGCTCTCCATTTCTTCATTTATTACCATCCTTAAAGATCCTAGTTCCATCAGTCCCGTATAACTCGCTGAACTATCCTTTTTTCTCCGAGTTAAGTCACACATATTACGTTCTTGCCAAGCTATCTTCTTTTAGCCAAACCAGAATGGCTGATTAAACGGGAACCAGAGCCAGCATACTGCAATGGTGTCCTAAATGACTGCCTTGGTTAGGTAGACTCAAACGGGGCGTAGACTGGACAGATGGTAGCTTTAGGAGGACATGTTCGCATGTCTGTATATGTCAATTATTGCCCCTAACCGGGCTACATGGTAGATGCGTTGGGCCAACACGGGGGCCAAATCTGGGTGCGGCAGGCGTTACTAATCTGCGATGCGGTCTCATAGCAAATGTCGAACATGGGAGGCGCACGTGCCAAACATGGGCACGCGTAGGTGCAGGCTCATGCTGCACCCCACTCTTCCACTTCATGGGAGATGCTTCCTCTGCGCCCGACCCCACCTCCAGTCTCATTTACTTTGTCTTGACACCGGACACAGGCGGGTAAGGGAAGAGAGAGAGGGAATGCGGTAGATGCAGTGTAAGTCTACTATCACTTAAAACTAATTTGCACACAAGTCACTGCCCCTGCATCACCCTTCTGTGGAGCATACGGTGGAAAGGTGGAGACCCTAAGACCCTACTGCTAGATTCGTCTCCACGCAGAATTCATCTGTGTGAGAAATTAGGGGCCTCACCAGGGCGGTGGTCTCACCGCGCGGCTTTTGTATGTCCCTTTTGCTGAAAGCGAGACACTGCCATCTGACAGCGCAGGAGGAAGATCGTTTTTTTCGGTACAGTTGCATTTGCAGGCCCCAGACAACCAGTCTGCACACCAACCCACACCATCAGCTTTTTATCCGCAAAAAGGAATCTAGAGCTTACCATCAGGAAATGCGCAGCGACTTGGGTAATCTTTCAACCCAATTAAACGTAAGCTTGGGCCTGGTTTTTTCGTGATATCTGCCAAAGTTGCTGATAACATAGACTAACGAGTTGAACGACAGATGCGTCTTTTTTCCAAAACCATTAAATGTTCATTTCTCAACTGCACTTATTCTTTTGCAGAAGCAAGATTTATGAGCTAAAAATTCCCCTCAATGCCACATCCACTCTTATCGAGACATTGCAATCAGACGAGAAGGTAAGTACTGATTTCAGTGGAAACTGGTTACTCAAAGCTGCTTATAGCAGGTCTACTTCGATATACTCCAGTTTCCTAGAATCCCCGAAGGAAAAATGACGCTCATGGTTCATTCGGCTGGGCTTGCAGATTTTTCGAGACTCCTAGAGCAGTTTTCTTTGAAGGCAAAACTGACTGACGATGACGTTGAACGGTAAGCTGACTCATGTTTGTTTAACTCAAACCTATCACTGTGTACTTTTGTGGCCCAGCATAAGGCAAATTTTGAAGCTTTTGTGAACTGGTACGGACGTTCACCTATCAAAGACTGCAATAGTGGCACTCTAGTTATCCCTTAAATACAGTGCTAATACGACAGATATAGCCATTTCGGTCTAGCATGCCTCTATCAACAATACTGCCCGAATCTAACTCTACCAGATGTCTAGTAATTTCGTCTCCCATAAAAAGAGACATTTGCGGGAATAGGGGGATCACTGATGACGACAACAAGACCGTCGAGCCCGATGATTTCCGCCGTGTGCCCACAACATGGTAAGCACAGGGACGGCGACTTACACGCCAAGTATTTTACAGAGATGGTAGACTTGCGCATCATCTACCGTACTCTCTTGTTTCTTACGCTTATGTGTCTGGCGTCATTAGAGAGTCAAGGAGACTGGAGGTGTGACTGTCCACAGGTGGCTGGTGTGACGTGAGCCTGCACATAGGCGTGCCCTCAAAACCCACATGTGTAAAATGGGTTATGGATGCGAATCCCCAATAATGCCT
This sequence comes from Schistocephalus solidus, assembly GCA_017591395.1. Lineage (NCBI taxonomy): Eukaryota > Metazoa > Platyhelminthes > Cestoda > Diphyllobothriidea > Diphyllobothriidae > Schistocephalus > Schistocephalus solidus. The sequence goes on along the minus strand of WEDG01010445.1, from coordinate 29,411 downwards.
GCCGTACTTTGATCTGGTACCCAATCGATGCATCGCAGTTACCGCATAGAACACACCCTACCGTTTGTTTACCCTCCCCCCCCTCTTCAACGGTATTGTTTTCATCGAGCCAGAGATGGGAAGAATGTATGCATGAAAAAACACCAGATCTTTGGCTGAGTAGCAGAAAGCGGGGTAGAACACAGAAATAAGTACCCTCAGTATGAACGGCGGCCTTGCACTAAATTGAAAGGGAGTTAAAGTGAGGCTGGAGGTGAAGCTTAGGTCTAAGATCAGGATTTATGTTAGGGTAAGGGTTATAACACGGGGACAGACACCGCCCTAGAAATCAGAGCACGGTCACCCATCATATGGGTGATACATATTCCCGTGTCCGATCGAGGGTGGTTATCACCGATCGTCCCTAGGCCATAAACCTCTCTTGTACCTTACCAAGTGAGCTAATCTAAACGTGTTAAGTATGCGCGTCACCTGCACTTTGTGGTTGGAATCTGCTGCATTTGCCGCCAGTTTGTTACTACCGATAGAGAACCTTGCGCCAGAAGGCAAATACCCATCTATTGTGCCTACTTGACAACTGCATCCCCTTATAGGCGAATTTGTGCGAAGTGGCTAGAGGGGAAAGGACGGGAAATACTACGAATATACCAAAAGGCATCATTTTTTTCATTTCAATAGCAAGTGTTACAATGTCGGGGGAATGGCCCGGGTTAGGACCACCTTTATTATGGATAGTTAAGTGGATATTTCATGAGGGTGGAATAGCTAGCAAAGAATCCCCACCCCTTCCATTCCAGATAAATTATCACAAGACACTCAAAATGCAATTTTGATTTCGAACTTTGCTGAAAGTATAATCTTTTCCGGTCAATTAATGGATTTTTTTATAAACTTGTGATTTCCCCCTCGTTTAAGGTCAATACTCCGAGAAAGAGTAACCATCTGGAGAACAAAAAGAAGCCACCGTGGAAAGCGTATGGACGGTCGGCTACCAATTAAAAGCTATTTGACTTTTGAGGAAGTAAGTGGTAATTTAAAATTGCTCCACTCTACTTCTGACCCTTGTGTGGCTACCCTCTTCCTACCTACAGACGCGATCTTTTGAACCCCTTCCTTAAGGCATGCATGTAACGACCAACAATTTTTACCAATCATGTCCGACATAAGATGATCATATTTTTACCTCGTCGGAGAGGAATTTCGAAGACCCCAGATGCGCTGGCTTGTAATTTTGAAGACTCTTGGACAGTTAGACTGAATGTGGGGTAACTTCTCTGCCTCGTGTACTAACTGAGCGAGTTAACTGAAGGTTAGAACAGACTAGTTTTGGTCACCCTCTCGGTGAAATATTTTCCACAGGTTCTGTCAGTTCTTGTTCAAATGGGCTGGGTTAGGAATTTTTTGGACGTGAGGTCACAGAGGTTAGACAGAATTGGTTTACATAACTCTAGACGCGAGTTGTGGTAGCTTTTCACTGGGCCAGCATCATAAGAGACTGTAAGGATGAATAAGGTCCACATAGTTATATTTGGACATATTGATCTTCATCAAGATCAAAAAATGCTGGAGAGGGGATCTGGTCGTGCGCGCGTGGTTTAGAAGGTTAAAGCTCATCAGAAGCATTCTGTTGCTGCATAACATAAGCAACGAATGATAAGATACAGCATTTGAATTCGTTCAGAAAAATCAATGAAAAACAGTAAGATGATGGTTAAATATGGTACTGGCTAATCAATAAAATTAGTAACTTAAAACACAATGTGGAAAGGATAGGTACGGGAAAAGTTCAAGTTACTAATTTTACTTATTTCCCTGTGTGACATTTCACCATCCTCTTGCCAAGTTTTATTCATTTTTCTGTAGGAATTCAAATTTCAATATTCTCTCATTCATTTTTACGTTATACAGTGACAAGATGCAGCTGATTAGCCATCACATAATTTTCTGTTCCAATAAATTCTGCTTTACACGCTTGGTTTAAATTCAGACTGAGGAAAAATGCTTCCAGTTCAAAAGGTTGCAAACTGACGGGGTAAACTGCTGCTAATGGGGGGAATTGTTGACTGACTGGAAGACTGGCAGTCAGGTTGAAGTGGATCTTTTGCGATTTGGACTTGATGGCTCCAAACTGCCCATACTGTAGCCTGATAAATATAGTGATGACCAGGTCTTCTGCGGCACGCATAGGCGGGCAATTTAGTTTTGCCGTCCACCTCATCCACGCTCATCTCTGGTTGTCTTGACTTTGTTTGTTCATCGGTGGGCGAGGTAGGAGAGAGTGTGGTAGACGCTTCACAAGTCTGCTTTACTGAAAGTCAATTTCCGCGCCGTTTCGATTGGTTAGCAGTCGTAATAGGTGTCTAACTGTTCGAAATGCTGCTTTCACACTGACCCTAAACACTGATAGTCTCATTTGTGAGTCTAAAAGGCTACTTTGAGTCTAGTGGCCACATCCAGGCGACCGCTTTGACTGACAGCCGAGGACAAATGAGGACAGACAGAGCATTCGGAATCCTGGTTCATCTATTGAAGCGAGGCCAGTGGACCTGGGGAAAATGTATACATCGACAATGGACTAGGTCAGCCACTGGGTTTATTCCACCTCCAGTCATCTTTAAACTTTCTTACCGCTGCACCAAGAGGGACTGGAAAGAGAGATCAGTGAGAACCAAATCCTACTCAATGTGTGGCACCTCACGCACAAAAGTATCCTTTTTCCCGAAATTGTGTTGGTCGTCGTTCTGTTCGCTGGAAAAATTACCAAGTACAGGAGAAGTTCAAGGCAAACATTGTGCCATTTCTGAAACCGTGAATACGATTTCGGGATTTCCACAAAGTAGACTTTCAGTGTTGGTTTTTACTTGCTTTGTACTTTTTTAGATGGAAGGCTATATACGCAGCTTTGCGGAAATATCAGAATTAGCAACCTTTGAGGAACTGGGCAAATCCCATGAGAACCGCACGATAGCACTTCTGAAGGTAAGTTCCCAAAAAGTACCTCTTAATCAAATTGTAACGGCTATGGAAACAGTTTACTATTTGGGGAGGCAACATTGCGTACAACGATTAATATCTGTTATTTTGCTTCAAATTTGTCAAAGGATGTACCAAGAAAGATAATTACTGTTACTAACGCAAGGAATGTGATCTTGATTATGAGGGGAATTAGAATAGATAGATCGGCTGTAGTCATGCATTCTGCCGATTACAGTCAAGATCACAATTCCCCTAAGTAGTATATATGACTAGAGGTGAAACCCAACGCCTTAGTATCTTACGGTTGACCAAACCGCACCGGATTTGTCCGAATGAGGGCAGCAGTAGGCGTTATCTATTATGGTTTTCGGACACGTGATAATTGAGTTAATCCGGGAAACGTTGCCAGAAATTCTAAAATATGTTATCCATCATCCAAGAAAAACTTAGCCGAGGGTGTAGTGCTGATTAAAATATGACAGCATTTATGTCCATGACTAACATTATACGGGTTGAGCTGCAATTGATATCTTCACTGCAAGTTTCAAAAGTGGTGCAAGGCTTTTAGTTAGATACCTCAACTTCGTGAACCTCCCTGTATAAGCCTTGTAATTCAGATGTTCTCTCACTTTCTTTCAAGCCGAGCCCTGTTTGCTTCCTCGGAGAGAAAGAAGAGTAAGCAAGGCAATGACAGTGGTTTTTAAGCGCACAAAACCCTCAAGCTGAGACTGAGGCGTACATTTCCTTGGTAATTCGATTTTCATTGATGAACGCTCACAGATCGTTAATGGAACTCACTCGTTCCCTTTTACCTTAGGACTTGCTCTCGAGCCCCGCCAGCAGCCGCACAGCGGCTTGCAGAATAGGCTGATGAACACTGCTGGCGTAGACAACAGAGACAGTCTTCTTTGTCTTTGCTGGCAATGTTCATCTGTGAATGTGGTGGCTTAAATATTGATGTGGTTTTGGTAGCTATGGCATATAGGGACTGAAGCGAAAATAGGAGGACCAGAAACTTGTGCAAAGTGGAAACGATTTTGAAAGTCCAAGAGTTTGAAGAAATATCTGCCTTCAGCATCGCGGGCAGCATCAGTGTCGCACTTTGCAGTAGGTAGGAGAGCTGATCACATCGGCCAGTCACAGACTAAGGGACTAGCTGTTCAGTCTGCGACGCAGGAAGAGGAAAAGCAGGGAAGATTTTCGCAGGCCACCCCCATTTCTGAGGTTTTATTTGTGGTCATGAACCAGTCAGCGGTCGGCAGCTCTCGATCGCGACAGTCCAATTAACGTCCGCATTTGCACAGGTTTGCGTCCTCACTTCGTCCGCCTTCTCCACTACAGGCGCTTTTGATGCAGCGCACATGCAAGACCCGTCTTTCTGCGCGGAGTCTGATAACGCCTATGGATATCAAGTCCATTTGTTGGGCTTATAGTGGTTCTCTGGATAGGTCATTGCTACCTCAGCCAGTAGCCCTGGCGTCCGGAAAAACTGTCCGTAATGAGATGGTTACTAGGTCGTGACCTACTGGAGTTCCGTGAACATTTTTCATGTCACTTACGCCAACGTAACCAGGTAGAAGGGTCACATAATTTGTTTAGATTGAGAGGTTTTACCGAAAAGAACAATGGAGCCTTAAATGATCCATTTCGGATCCGTTACTGTCGCCAGCTGGCCGTCTCCCAGGAACCCGTTGTTGGTGCACAGGATGAACTAGATTATTGCCGAGAATTCCAACGGACGTCTGTGTCATTTACCCGAGGAGAGGTCAGCTATGTTTATATTCATGTGTATTGATCCATTATTTGTAAAACCCTTTTGTTTTGTGCTGATCACATTCGCACTCCTTATAGTCCTTTAGAGCAAAACCGTCGTTTTAGTGAAAACCTGAAGTAACATTTTGTTTCAAAACACTTTCTTAGGATCCATTTGAGACTCCGACTTCGCACCACTGGTTCTATCTTTGGTCATCTACTGTGGTCAGGGACCTGATTGGTTGAACGATGGCCGGAATGATGTTAACCAGTTTTGTCTTAATCTAATCACATCTCTGTCGCGATGTCCTGCAAGCGGGCCTATATTCAAAGGTCGTTCCAGCACTCGTGTGCTGGCCTGATGTTTCTCCATTTTAAATTAAAGTTAATTGGGGAATTATTTCCAAAACCCATAAGATAAGTAACTTAAAAGCTTGGACATCTTTTAAATCTTTTGCAAAACTTTCTAAGATATGAAACAAGATGTTATTGACCAAGTAGTTGACCGATCCGGTTATCCAGCGTTACCTTGGGAAATCAGTGACTAAGGCTTCCTTTAGAGTTTAACCCTGCATTTCTCTTTTTCGTTTTTCTGCAATCCCCTGGCGGTAAGGAAACCTTGTATGGCCGTTTTAACAGAACAAGCGCAGAGGAAGTGCCCACAAATGCATGTGGCTATGCGCCACATTTCGGAGCATTTGGTTTAGGAGTAAGGTGAGGGTTACGGTGAAGTTTAAGGTTAGGGTTCAATCTTAGGTTAAGGTCAGAGCTGGGCTAAGGGTCATGCTTAGGCTAAGGGTTAAGGTTATTATCGTGTTAACGGTAGGGTTGAGGTGTAGGGTAGGACTAGGATTAAGATTAAGACTACAATGTAGTGTTATTATAGGGTTCGTGTTATATATATATATATATATATATATATATATATATATATATATATATATATATATATATATATATGTATATATATATGGCAAAGACGTTATACCGTACTTCCGACATAGATACTAGCTAAAAGCCCAGTAGCTAAAAGCCAATGTAGTGTTATGATAGGGTTCGTGTTATATATATATATATATATATATATATATATATATATATATATATATATATATATACATAATAAAATGCAGAGGGAGGCGACACAGCTTGAACAACTGAGTTTTCCCATCGCTGTCGTGATCATGGCATCCTTCCAAAGTCTCTTCGCTTTAAAACCACACTGCCCAATGAGGCTGGGAGATTGCTCGCTCGCAAATACGGATTTCGTGTTCTGATTGCGATTATATCTGACGTCCACAATCGTCTTCGTCGATTTGAAGCAATTATCTCTGACCTTAGGTCCCGGTGCGTTTCATCCTTACCTGAAGATCTTTTTGAAAACGTACTGCAGCGCATAAATGCCACCAACAAGGATGCTCGTATGAAGAAGCGAGCCGATCTTCAAGACAAGCTCCAAGCTCTTCTCCATCCCCTCAACGATAGTACTATGTCTACAAGAGTTGTGAACCTTTCGAAAAGGAGTCTCACCCCCGCCGAAACAAGCCTGCTGTCGAAAGGCATAAGGTTTAGTCATACCGATGCTGCACCTACGAGCTTCTTAGCCGGCCTTGAATCCCTCCTACTAACCTCATCCATCCCTGAGGACATGCGTGCTGATATGCGCAGCTGTGCTACTGGCCTCCTCCGAAAAAGAAAACCTCAGAAAACCTTGTCAATGGAAGAAGATAAGGGATTACGCTCCCTTAGGTTTGACGACAGTATCGTCGTTGTAGCTGCTGACAAAGGTGGTGCTACCGTCATCATGGACAAGATTGACTATGTCAATAAGGCCAATCAAGCTTTTTCATGACAGGGGAGGCCTACATCCCCGTTGCTGAGGATCCAACGAAAAAACAGGCTGCATCCGTAAAGAAGAAGGTGAATGAGCTCACTAGAATGAAACTCATAAGCCCCGCGGACGCTACATTTCTAACTCTCAATGATCCGCGCATTGCACGTGCCTATGGTCTTCCAAAGATTCACAAAGCGGACGCACCCTTGAGGATCATAGTTCCACTCATTGGATCGCCTACTTATAACCTTGCCAAATGGTTATACAAACGCCTAAAGCACCTTAGTAATGGTTCACAGTGCAGCATCAGCAACTCGCATGCTTTTCTTCAAAGAATTCACGGCCTTAATGTAAGTCCTGATGAATGCATTCTATCGTTTGATGTGGTTGCTCTTTTTTCCTCAATACCACATAACCTGGCAATTGAGAGTGTAGCTCGACGTCTAGAAGAAACGCCAATAGACATTCCAACGCAGCACGTTTTAGACATGCTCTGGCTCTGCTTTAAGAATTATTGTCAATTCGATGGTAAGCATTACCAACAGGTCAAGGGTACTCCAATGGGCTCACCGATATCGGGGCTACTTGCCGAGCTAGTCTTACAACGTCTAGAAGAAGCTGTGATTCAAAACCTCAGGCCGAAAATGTGGCTTCGCTACGTAGATGATACCTTCGTGGTCATTAACAACTGCGAAGTGGAACGGCTGCATGAAAGTCTTAATGGTGTCTTTCCTGCTATACAATTTACCCGCGAAGGATCAACAGGCGACATCCTCCCGTTTCTCGACGTCATGGTGCAAATATTGAGTGATGGCCAGCTCGCAACCAGCGTCCACAGAAAAGACTCAAATTACGAAAGAATCCTGAACTATGGGAGCAATCATCCTGCTGCCCACAAACGAAGCTGCGTTCGAGCTCTTTTTCACCGCGCCTCCCGGTACTGTAACAGCGAGTATCTACTTAAAAAGAACTTGCCTATTTATACAAACTATTCCGATCTAACGGATATCCGATGAGCTTCGTGAAAAACTGTCTCCGAAGTCACAGGCAACCACAATATCAGAGCTCTAATGGAGAAGTAGTACCGAGGAAATTCGTTTCATTGCCATACATGCAGGGCATTTCGGAAACGATCGCCCGACAACTAGGCCGATTTGGTATCTGCATCGCTCACAAGCCAGCGTCCTCCCTGCGGGCAGCACTTTCACGCGTTAAAGATCCCGTACCCAAAGAGCAACAAACCAATGTTATTTACCGCATTCCATGTGCGAATTGCTCTTGCGCTTATGTAGGCCATACAGGCCGACGACTCGGGACCCGCATAAATGAACACAAACTGGCCATCCGCCGACGCGATCTCTTGTCTCTCGTGTTTGCGCACGCCGTTCATTGCGACCACCGCTTCAATTGGGAGGGAACGGAAGTGGTCGCCATGGCTAGCACCAAAAAGGCACGCGAATTCCTCGAAGCTTGGCACTCCGGCACAAACAGTATCAACCGCCACGTCGATCTGGATGCGCATTACGAAGGTCTGCGTGCACGGTCCACTGACTTGCACCCACCTTAAAATCAACATTTGCTTATCCGTGCCCAGCCAAGTGTATCCTCGCTGACTCTGCATCTCCCGCCACTTGACTTACTATCATAACTCTAGCACCCCTCCCCTTACATGCGACAGCTATCGTAACAGGATTCACGGCCCCCAAACCCCCCATGGCGTCAGTCTGTCGATGTAACCTCTCGGCCCCTAAACCCTCCAGCGTGACAATCCCAACTCTTACTTCTCATTTCGTCTGACGACGGGTTTGGTCTAACCAGCTTGAAAATTCACGAGTAAACCTCGATTTTCCGACGAGCCTTCTTTCTTCATATATATATATATATATAATCTGTCCTTCCTGAAACTTACTGTAAGACTGCCTATTGCAAGCGGGTGGGGTGGTTACTAATCCCTTGGCCTGTGTAGGCTACAATGTAGTGTTATGATAGGGTTCGTGTTAAATATATATATAATCTGTCCTTCCTGAAACTTACTGTAAGACTGCCTATTGCAAGCGGGTGGGGTGGTTCCTAATCCCTTTTCCTGTTTAGGCGGCTGTACAAGGCATCCCTACCCGCCTAGTGTCTCCTAGACAGGCTGCTTTATTCGCAGAGGTTTTTCGGTTTGTGCATATGCATGTGGTCTGAGAGGCACAATCTGCGAGTTTCTTATGCACAGGAGGTCACTTTACCCATGAACTACGCTTAAAATCGAGGAGTCACTAACCGACCTACAATCAGCCTAATGCATTCACAAAAATATCGAACTAAGAATGACTGAAGACTGAATAAGAATGCAAAATGCCTATTGGAGTTACTAGTTCGCTGATTAGAAATTACAATTTTCGGTCGGGATTGCAATGTGGACCCCCAATCAGGACAATAAATCTTTAACTTTACGATAATCTGAACCTTAAGCCTTAGAGTAAACTATGCCTTACCTTAACCCTTACCCTTAACTTAACTCTGACCTGCAATTAACCCTGATACTGCCTCTAAATCTAACTCTAAGTTCCTTAGAATTTAGGGAAAAGCCACCTGTCGGTTCTTCTTCCCATGTTTTACCGGGGGAGGGAGAATTCATAAGCAATACATACTCGGTTTTTTGAAAAATTTGAAATGTCGAAAACCTGAAAGTTCATGTCATATGAGTAAACTCAAATTTGAAAATTACATAAAGTTTCCTCCATGCAAATCGCTGATCAAATAAAACAGCATAAGTACAGTAATTTAAAAAAAATACTAGCTGGCGGACCCTTGTGATGTATGCACAATTCGGTAGGGCAATGCCGGTACGTTTAACCACGGGATTACCAGTAGATGTTATTACTAGTGCTCTTTTGGGTATTCAAACACACACACAGTTACAAATTCAACTTTTTATACTTGACAGGACGTCTAGTTTTCTTAAAGTAAAATGTATCCGTACACTCTGTTTCGGCTGACTTTCGCGACAACAGGAAATACGTTTCCATATTCAGCATGTGTTTTCGAAAAAACACAAATTGTCCAACTATACACCTGCACACATTTTGCTTAATTTGCGCACATTTTATTTAGACACAAAGTTGGCAAGAAAAAAGAACATTTGCCGAAAGGAGCACGGCGGACAAAAAACATCCCAGCCTGCCTCACTAAGTTCAAAGTCAGCCATGACATCTGCCTAATCTAACGCAGTGGTGGGGTAAATTTTCGATACTACACGATATTTCTGTGCTTTAGAATTGGGTCCAAACCTGCGTTTGACCAAACCGACTGGTGATTCGCTCAACTGGGTTGCACTGGAACGTGGGGTTTGGCCTGGTTTCGAACTTTCTGGTGTGTCGGCGGATAGTAGAACCATCTTAAGCAAAGGCCAACTGTTAAATAAACCCATACTCGAGTCTGACCAATACACCATCGCGAACCATGCAGAGATAACGCTTGCATGCCTGAATTTTGCGTATCGCTTCCCTAAAGGATTAAAATCCATGTGGGTTTTAAAACACGTAGGATGTTCTCAAAAGGGTCTTCTGCCGCTCTCGAACATTATCCTTGAACTTTGAGGTGAACACCTTAATATCCACGAACTACGAGTACGGCCCGACAAACCCCAATCACTAAGCTACAGCTTACGTGACTTCTAGTTCGCCAGAGGTTCCTTGTGGTGAATATTTTGAAATGACGTCTTCAAAATAAAGCGTATCTCTCTCTCTTAGTCTGCGCATTCGGGTTTGTCTTTGTCAGGGTCGATTGAGCTGAAACTACCAATTGTTCTTCCAACCAATAATAATGTTCACCAGCCATGTATGGAGATAATTCCCAGTTATACGATAGTATGATCGACCCGAGTGCCCTGTGCTACATACTCAAAGACTAAACGCCAAGATATTAATAGATTTATCAGCAAGGAGATTGAATATCCCTAAAAGTGAAATAATCGGCTCTTATGTGTCTGGCATGCGCTGAACTTATTTTAAATTGGACGATATACCGATGATAGACGGACGTCTTTTCGATCAGATTCGGGAGGCTTTTTTATTTTTCAGTTCCCCTATTGAAATTATGGTTCCACTAGAATTCCAACAGCGACTGGGTTGGTAAGACTGATCATTATTTTGCAATCTCTATATCCCTTTACAGAAAAGCGTCAAATTTAATCTTCTTTCCTTAAAGATAAGCAGTAACACAAGCCTACCCATTATCTGGATTGATGCAGGAATTCACGCTCGGGAATGGATCGCCCCAGCCACAGCTCTCTACCTAATTGGCAAGGTAAAATATTCTGAGACGGTAGAAATCGTTTGATTCCTTCTATCCTTTGCATTTTTTATCAATAAGTGTCCGATTTAAATCAGGTTTTATAAGTCAAGTCAGCACAGGTTTTTGGAATGGTCAGGTATATCTGTATGATGGCAGGACATTGGTTGAAACCTGGTTTTATTTGGACATTTTTCCATTTATTGCGTCCCTAAAGTAGATAAAATGTCTCTCGAAGATAAAATTTAAGCAGGTCATTTTTTGGATAAATTAGTTATAACCCATTGCTGTATACTTGACTCAATTGGGATGAAGCTCACGGTTCCCGATGGGTCATCGTAGCTCTGGTTGTTCGTGCGTTCGCTGTACCGAAGCCAAGGTTTTTCTGTTGTGGGTTAAAATGCCACCGAGGCCACTAATTTTTATCACAAATGTTTCAAACGAATTATAATATGATAGTTACCATATTTATATTGCTCTTTGGTCAACTAAAATTGTAAAAAACTTTGTTAGCGTGTCGCTAGATTTTGACAGCAAAGTCAAAGATTAATTTAGCTGCCACATCTCAATCTATGCAAGTGGTTTGCAAACAAGCGCATATGTTTAAACTCTTTAAAAACTGTCAAATTAAGTCATTTTTTACAATTAAATTTGGAATTCTCTAAATTCAACCTAAAAATTTATATTTATTCGCATCCTAGCTCTTATCAGCGGATGGAAGTGAACTGCTGCAATCTTTCCAGTTCTACATAGCCCCAAATATCAACCCTGATGGATATGAATTCAGTTTCCGTATGGTATGTGATAAATTCAGCTAGAATTAGTTCATGTATTGCACGTGATGCTTTATCTAGCGTTAGGTAAAACGCTCAACCATTTTCAGTTTTGAATAAGGCAAAGATCCTATACAAATTTATTCCATGAAAACAATGTTTAAATTTTCAGTTTTGTTACAAACTCTTTACAAGATAACAATTTTACTTTAAGCTGCCGATATGAGATGATCGACTTTTCTATGGTATAATCAACGCTTTCAATTGCACACTAACGATAGGGAAAATTTAATTCAACCAAACATGGTGCACACTAGAGCACTTGTGAGAAAACCGTGCAGACGGATTGTTTGACTACCTCGCTCAAATCCAACTTTTAAAGAATTATACCTTTGAAAAACACTGAAATCACCTCTGTCCAATCCACGCAACTGAGGTTGCCGAGAGTCAATAACCTTGCCCAGCGGTTGCTTTTGCACTTCAGTACCATGTTCACAAATACGTATCTTAAGTGGTTACTGATATCTACACAGTAAACATATAGTTATAACGTAATAGTCATTCATCTTTTAGCCCAATGGTAACATTTTGCATACGTAATTCTGCCTCTCACATCCAGTGTTCTACCGAAGTTTCTTCAAATTTGGTCAAGCACTAAAAACACTTTTCATTCCACTTGCTTGCTAGAACTATATTTCTTTAAAATTGTCTGTTTATGCAACTTTTCTACCATAATAGTGCAATATGGTCTGTTTTCTATGATCAGAGTCGTTATTGGCGCAAGAACCGAATGCCCACCTCGACTGTTGGTTGTGTGGGTGTTGATTTAAACCGAAACTTTCCATACAAGTGGGGTAAGCAGTTTCTTTTAAATCTCTATGTTAGCATTGCACTGGCCATTGTCGAGTCTGACTTTCTAATAAAATGGTCATGTTTAGTTACTCCTTTGATGGTTAACTTGCTAAACAGTTAAAACATGGAAGTCTTAGCAATCCGCCTCATTTGAGAGCTCATGAATCTGCCTTTCCTTGATTCCCTGGAACTTGACATTTCCATTTCCTCAGGACTTGTCCTTTTTTCCAGCCTGGGATAATACCCCTGCAATTGCAAAAGGGAGGATTTTAGTGACCACTATGATATTGCCCTCGCCAGAAAACCCTGTGGTACGCATGAATGTGTTAGCTCAGCTTTCTTTCCATCTAACCTAGATTTACCTATGGTAACAACAGCCAATTTTATGTTAATCATCTAAATATAACTGAGCCAAGCTCCTCTTTACAAAGCACTGCATTCTGGTCTTGAGGTTTACTCTAACCGAAGAATCTAGCTTCGCCTTAACATGTTCCGTTAACCGTGCAGATATTTTCCTATGCAGTCTGACCAATTAAATACTCAGCTCGATTTTAACGGAATTGAGAGGTGACAGGAAAATGCTGTACTTCAACTACGTTTGAGTATTCATTCCGTACAAAGCAGTAGTGAAATTATGGTGCAAGGATCACCGTATTACAGTTTGTCCGAGTTATCTAAGGTCTCTTAAAGAGTGCACTCCCACAATCAAAAAAATCGTTCCAGTGAATTCAGAGAACGTAAAGTGGTTAGTATCTTCCCCCTATCAGTCTCATATCTCGTTTCGGGTCCCAATGCGTGATATAACTTCAAACTTTTTCGATAGAGGTGAAGATGCGAAAAAAAGCGGTCGAGAAAAAAAGAAGACGTGATTGCTAGAAAGAGAGTTTTATTGACTTTGTGTTTTGGCTTGAAATTGCACGATATACGTTTTTGCAATTTTTTGTTTTCATGGACGGGATTTCAACGAAATTCTGTACCATATCAAGCACTTTGATGCTCCCAGAATGTATGTAGGCAAGGAGAATCACACATGATTTGCAAATTACTTTAAGGGTATTCTGATGGTTCGATTTAGAGCACAATCGCAAAATTCAACCTTAAGAACAACTTTAGAGCTGGTCTACGCTATGAATCGAAAAAAATGAAATTCCCATACATTCTTCCCATCGCATGATTTCCTCAAAGTTATGCAAGGTAGCCGCATACGTAGGTTCCTGAGGAGAGACTCTGCGGAGCAAGGAATGCGCATGGAATGGAAGCGTGTCCTCCTTGATGAATTTTAAAGGCGAGATTGCTCTAGGTGACTGTTAACATTTAGCAGACTTGTGGATTCCACCTTCCTGCTCAAATGCTGATTCCTCTCGACTGATCAAAGCTGCTTACTACGAGGATGGGGATTCGTGGTGTTTCGCTATCCTTTCCTCAAAGATTGATCAGTCCTTACCTATTCAAATCTGCCTCCAAATCTTCCCTCCGTTTTACTCAATTCCTTTTTCATCATCTTTTTGGGTAGTCTATTTTTTAACCAGTTTCCCTTTCTGTTTAATGAAGGCGTTTTGAGCAGGTTTAAGCCACGTTTGGCATCGTTCACGGAGCTTCCAGTGTTGAATTAATAACATTGCAGAAGCTGCTCAACCGTATCAGTCCTCCAGAAAATACCGCCACGCACTCTTTGTCTTTTTTAGGCGAGCGCGGCGCTTCCACGTGGCCCTGCAGTGATACCTATATGGGAACCCGGGGAGGTGACCAGCCAGAGAGCAAGGCAATAATAGACAAACTACAGGAGATCAAGCATAAGGTCATACTTTACATAACTCTGCACTCCTATGGTCAGTACATACTGACACCCTTTGGTTACCAACGCAGTCAGTACCCGCCCAAATACGATGAATTGGTGAGTTGCAAAAACGTGGAGGGCTTCTATAAAGCTAAATGTGTTGGTTTAGTGTTTAGAATTTTGTTCGGGAAGTCCACAGAACACCTATTGCATGAACACCACTCAGAGACTTGAGGTTACGTCAATAAGCAGTGGGTAGCTTGGGGAAAAATAGCCCTGCAATGGTTGGCCCCAGCTTACGTGTGTGGGTGTGTGTGTCAGGTGTGGTGGTTCGCCCAGTGGCGGCTCCGGCTGCGCCAGCAATCTGCGCCCTCTTCCATCTCTGGTCTTCTTGACTGTGCCATGACACCAGGCTCAGGTGGGAAGGAGGAGAGAGGGCGGTAGCTGCAGCGCAGGGTTATTATCACTAAAAACTAATTCATGCACAAGTCACCGTCCGTGCACTACCATGGTAGGGAGCATACGGTGAACATCGTCGGACTACGACGGTCGAACTTTCGTTAGAGTATGTAGCCAATCTTGGGTGGATGGGGCCATGGCTCAGTCCATCCCGGTTCTGCAAGCACGGATAACCGGAAATCATTGCTTTGAAGGAGTCTTTCTGCAGAATTATCTACGCAGTGAGGGTTCCCCGCCAACTGCACTGCCCAACTTGGTCCTTGGACCGGGCCATGACGCCGTCTATCTAAGCCTAACCCCCTCTCTCAGAACGGGGCCACGTTTTATTAGGAGTGTGTTTTGTTTCTTTTCACAATTTACGTTTATTATGACACAACTAATTCCGATCTTCCGAAAATAAATAACAGGAACAGTCTTTTTCCAGGATTTTTTCTACAGGGTGATATACACAGGGAGGATACCCACACCATCTTACCATATAACGAATCAGTCGGGCTAAAAAATTCAAGGGAACCGTCCACCCATCATGAGTGGTTCATATGCAAGGGGGGCTGTGTTCTGTTGCTTTGCACAATTTTCGTTGTAACAGGACTAAAAAACGGAATCCGGGTTACCCGTTAGCCTACCTGTTGGCTACCCGGCGCGTCCACAGGTGGCGGATAGTGGAACGATCTTCAGTGATGGTTAACGGTAAAATAAGCAGACTCTGGGGTCCAACGAATAAGCAGTCACGGACCAGCAGTGGCAATGCAACCAATGCGCGGAGGGCTGAGGTCTGGCACGCCGACTGCCTTCTTAAATGCCACAAATCCCTGCCAAAACACTGTGGCATGGTGACCGTGAACCGCCATTAAAAAAGCGTGCATGCCACCGCTACTTTCTGGGTAGGTTCTTGAGCCAAACCGCTAGAGGAGACCACCTCCAACAAACAGTCTAAGCGGCTGTTGGGGACCAGCCTGTATTCAAAATCCCCTAGAAACCTCATGAAAAATGTCCGATTACAGTACTACGATCCATGCTACGGTGTCCGCGGGAACCGACGCGCTCCGTAACCCTGGTCAAGTGGTGCGGGCGAAAAGTATACTAGCTGGACTACTCAACCGGGAACAGACACTTGATATTGGATCCTAGGATGTCTGAACTTTTCTGGACCCAGATACCCCTAGGCTGACGGCCGCAGTCTTCATCAGTACCACGTGGATGTCTGCTGCCTGTCTGAAGTCCGAATCCCCGATTCAGGTACAAGAGAAATAAAGATCACAGGAGTCAACTCCCACTTCACCCCGTACCACAGCGACCCACGGGATTCGTCTGGTAGACACTGTGTGGCTATTTCACTCTCGGAACACACAAACCGTGCACTACTTGCATGGAAACCAGCAAATGACTGAATGGCTTTCGCGCGACTGAAGGGTCACTTTAACAACATCTCGGGCGTCTCTGTGTACGCACTAACATCAGCGGCCAAACAATGTGATAAAGAGACCCTTTCCTCGCAATTGCAGGTGTTAGTAGAAAGACTCCCTAGCCATGATCTGTCGATTGTTGCGGGGAGACTGGAATGATAGGACTGGGCTCGGGAATCGTCAAACAGTCACCTTATTGGCCGTTTTGGGCTTGGCTCTCGATGCGACAATAGTGATAAAATGCTGAATTTAGCTGATCAGAACCGTTTTTTTTCACGAACACTTGCTTCCAGTACCGCCATAAACATCTGCTGACTTGGTATTCATACGACGGTCATACCACAAGTCATATCGACTACATTCTAGTTGGTTCGAGGTTTCGCAGCTGAGTTCACGCTAGCAGATCGATGCGTGGTGCCGAAACTGGTAACGCCCACGGGTCTGACCATGTTCTCGTTCGCGCACACCTGAAAGTTCATCTCTCATTTGCACCCACAATGCCACGTCCGAGAGGCTTCAATGTCGCAACAATCCGGCAAACCCAACACTGCCGAGGCCCTGAACACAGAAATCCGGTCCCACCTTACGCCCCAAGCCGACAGACAAGGCAGTAACCAATGGTTATCACTGAAGACATCCATCTATAGAGCTGCTGGGAAAATTCTCGGATTCGCCCAGCGGCACCGCAGTGACTGGATCAGTGTACAAACCCTGCAG
Source organism: Schistocephalus solidus (assembly GCA_017591395.1). NCBI lineage: Eukaryota > Metazoa > Platyhelminthes > Cestoda > Diphyllobothriidea > Diphyllobothriidae > Schistocephalus > Schistocephalus solidus. The sequence goes on along the minus strand of WEDG01010445.1, from coordinate 12,587 downwards.
TTGTCTGCCCAGACGGCTCGAGAAAGGTCCCCCAAACGATGCTTCCTTTCCGCTGAATCCGGAAAATGACAGCAGAGTTAGCTAGGGATGACCGGCAGAAATATTGGTCTGGAATAGCGACCCCTATGAAGCCGGCCTCAAACATTTGTGACATTCGCAAACTCTACCAAATTATCCGCCAAGTTAGTCGTAAGCCCTCGACACTTAGTGACCCTGTTCGAGATGTAAAATGGTGTCCTATATTGTTGACAAGTTGGCCAAGGCTGATCTCTGGCGTGAGCACTTCGAGCACCTCCTCAAACTTTGATGAGCAAGTAATCCCACCCTCGCTATTCTCTGTACCTGAGTTTCATCCCTCTCCAGCCTATGCAGTGTCCTGCGACTCCTCTTCCGAGGGAGAAGTTGCCGATGCAATACAGAGGCCTATATCGACACTCCATGAGGTGATTAAGAAAGAGAGGAGAGGAAGTATTTCCTAATGACTGGGGTTCGGGCATCCTCTTGTCCATCTTCACGAAGGGAGATGAGACAAAGTGGGAGAACTACTGTGGCCTCACCGATGTTGCTGCGAAGGTCTGCAGTATTGTCCTTTTCAGATGATTTAAGTCTGTACGTGACTCTAGGACGAGGCCCAACCAAGCCGGATTCAGTGCTATGCGTGGATGCGTGGACCAGATATTCACTCTGAGGCGCATTCTGAAATTGCGCCATGGCTACCAGCAGCCGACAGCTATCTGTTTTATTCAATTTGCCATTGCGTTTGATTCCGTTCATCGTGAGTCCCTGTGGTGAATAATGGAACTCGATGGTGTGCCGGCCAAAACCATTGCCTTGATCAAGGCCTATTATCGCTCTTACACGGCGCGAATCCTCGTACATAACAATCTCTCCCAACCCTTCGATATCCAATCTGGTGTTCGACAAGGCTGTATTCTGTCTCCCATTTTGTTTAACTACGCCACTGACTGGATTCTCCGGAATGTCTTACACGGTTTTGATGGTATGGAATGCACACCCGGACGCCGCGTGACTAACCTAGACTACGCTGATGATATCGCCTTACTAGCCTCAAGATTTGGTGATCTACAGTGTGTGGTGTCTCGGACGGATGAGATCGCTACTTCAGTCGGCCTATCAATAAAAACTGGGAAGACGACCCCTAACCAGGAGAAAGCATCCCTCGGGATTAATGGCTGTTAAGTTGAGGAAGTAGACAGTTTCAAATACATCGGGGCGAGGATGATACCGAATAGACAGAGTAAGGACGACATTGTCTCCCGAATCGACACTGCAGACCGGGTTTTCTCGATCCTTTGAATGTGCCTATGGACCCGACGCGACCTCTCCGTCGCGACGAAGATCCGCGTGTACCATGCATCCGTCCGGTCGGTCCTTCTATACGGTTGTGAAAGCTGGGCTGTGTGCGTGGAAGATGAGCAAAGACTTGAGTTATTTGACCACCGTTGCCTGAGGACCAACCTACGCAGAGTACATCTCAAACGAGGTATTCGGCTTTCGCTACGACAATACAGCCAGGATATCTCAGGCCATCCAAGAAAGATGACTGAGATGGTTTGCGCACCTCCTCCGTCGCCCACCTCTTGAGCTGAATTCTACTGCTCTCGATCCGCCGCCGTTGTCCACTTGGTGACGTCGAATACGAGGTAACTAAAATCCTGGCTGGACACGGTTCGGCGAGATATGGAGGCGGTGCGTGAAACTTTGGTATTCGGCGCCTGTCGCTGGAGAAAGGAATTATTTGAGCTATCCAGGTCTGCTGCCACGAATCGTCACGCGTGGAGAGGAACAATACATGGCATCATCATGGCTGGCTAGATCAGCCATGATCACAGCCGTAATAAGTACAAGTAAGTTCTAAAAGATTATATCTTAAAGCCTTTGAGCACTCAAGACCGGAGTACTAATGATCCCATCTATCCGCACTCAGTAACGCAACTATGTTCGTTTGGCAAATACTGCCTTGAACGTATGCTGCGACCGCAACATATTAATGCCTACCCAATTGCGCCCTGAGTTACTTGAAGCCTCAATTTTTCTGGCAGATTTATGCATACTAAACTGCTGAATTTTCAGGTCTATTCACAGGGTACACACCGTTTGAGCACCGTAGTTTCGACGATGCCACCGTGTGTTTCATAGCATGGCGGTGCAGGAACTGTGAATTGCGTTGGATTATATCGAGAGCAGACTTTCGCTGCATCCACCTTACTCTCTGGTCCACTCACTCAACTAAACCCGGGGCATGGTACTGTGCTTATATATATATATATATATATATATATATATATATATATATATATATATATATATATATATATATATCGAATCCCAGGTGTTCCACACTTGGGATTTGGTATGACTGGCTGATGACAGCTAATAAGCCAGAAATGGCCATTCCGGTCTCCCTTGTCTTTGTCGGTTCCACATTATCAATATATGCTACACGTCGCTATGCGACCACCTGCGAGGGCTCTAGTCTGAATTCCTGGGCACAACGGAACATACATGTTCCTTAAGGAGATCGGTGAGCCACAAACTATCATATATATATATATATATATATATATATATATATATATATATACAAGTTGAACAAGTGCATGACACTCACTGATGTGGTTAGGATCACACTCGATTCCATTCTGTCCGCCCGCCCACCAGCTAGCCACTGGCGATAAACGAACGTTGTGTCATAAGACACACGCTTCATATAATGCACAGGTATTTTGCTAAAGGTACAACAGGCAAGACGTAGACAGCTGTTTCACGGCTGTTACCGATCATCAGTACGTCATATGCCTTATGCAGTGAGGTATATACAAGTCAAACAGTGCATGACACTCACTGATCCACGTCTATCGCAAAATACAACGAGAAACGTTTGACCTTTTCCTCATAGCGTAGAGTAATATGTGATTTTCCTTATGCAGAATGTATACAGCATGTAGTTTGGAGACCTTGACTACAAGTGAAGCAACCAGTAGGGTTCAAAATTATTTGGCATTTTATACAATTTTTAAAACCGAAAGATATCCTTTCTTCAAGTAAATAAAATGAAGAAGACGCTGTTATCTACCAAATGAGTATACGAAAGAATATTTTCGTGTGTTTTCTATAAACAACATTTGAATTTATAAACCCAGTGAAAATCAGTGATAAAATACATGCTACTTAAGTAAACATTTTTACGGAGCATGCTTATTCCAGGCGGTCAGAATGAAGCTCTTTCAAAAACTGGCCTCCTACCGTGACTGCAATATTTTGGGATAAGGCTGCAGGATAATCAATCTAACAACCATACTTAAATAATTTGTTCGAATTGGAATCACATTTCAGAATTTCGGTCGACATTTCATGGCATGCAGAATCAACTGTATAAATTAAAAAGCGTAGTCAAAGCCATGGACAGTCATCCTTACAGACATACAGACGGAAGATAGGCACATGCTTACATAGTTCTAAGATTACCTCGGCAGGCATTAAAATACCGTGGCTGCATGGTCACCAAATAAAAATACATTATGAGGTCTGTTCGTCGCAGAAGATCGTCAATCACGCCATCGGGCAAGCCTTTAAGGACGTAAGTCTACTGGCATAAAAATACACTTTTGGCATATACGATGGATAATTTCTGCATTTAAATCACCTTTAGTGGGGGAAGTAATCTGCATGGCGAATCGACGAATGTTGGAGCATTAACCAATGTCTCGAGGTATCCCCGATTGTTGCCTGATCCCTGCCGACAGGAGGATATCGAGGACTAGTGGTGGAGCATTAAAATTACTAGCATGTGATGAGCACGGAACGCAGGCTTGAATCTCAGGTCCTAAAAACCTAGTCGAGATAAGGCTGATGATGATGGCTCATAGACCAGCAATAATCAGTCAGGCCTCCCTTGTCATTGGCGGCAACCCCATCTTAGCAGACATATGGAATGAAGGATTCCGCACCAAGCTCAAACATAATTATCCTGGTCATCCATCCTTGTATAGCCTTCAAAAATTAAATGACTATCAGTAAGTTGAAAGTCTCTTTATTTGTTAAATAAAGCAGGGTCTCCAACCGAAAGAAAGGGTGATATGAAAAATCTCTCGGACGATCTTTTCTAGCACAAGGTTCTACACATGATTTACGAAAATATTTTTACTTAATACTATAATTTTATCCAGCGTGAACTTTCAGAAACTGTTCACAAGAGCTTCAGAATTGCATTTGTCTGTAGAACCAAGTCTGCAGTGTTCTTATCTTTGCAGATTAACATGGCCATCAAGGTTATACGGACGATTTGGCACACGCATAACAACGTCTACACCGTAGGCAGTGCGGCCGATCTGCTCTGTAAGTGTTTAGCATCTCACATTGAATGCTCGACTGCAGTAGGTAGATGCAGCGGTCGATTGAATTTTTGCTTGAGGCATTTAACTGAACAAACCCATTCCTGAGTCCCAGTCGACCAGAAAGATAGGGGTCTCTGAGACGCCTTAAGCCTGCATTCCCTAAAAACTATTTCTTTGCCATCCCCGCCCCTCATCAGTCTACAGATTATAGAGGAAAAATTTACCAAGAGAGACATTCGCGAGGGGACAAGTTTGTTGTCTGGGGTTTAAAAATGGCAATGAGGTCTGGCATATACTCTGCACAGATCACGCTACAAGTCAGACAAAGCTATTCACAATCCTCGTAGTCGGTGTTATTCAATTAACCGTCAGGAACGGTGAAGCGTACATACCATCGGACTGTGGGGGCACCAAATGCCTTATTATTTAACTTATGAAGAGTACATGCCGGTTTCTGACGAAGAACGGCAGGTATGGCAACTTTGAACCTCGAAGACCCAAATTATTTCTCCAGTTCTAAAAAAGCCCTCCTCTGTCGAATCCTCCTGTTTAGTTAATCACCCGAAACTCGAATCTTCGGTGCTACCGTCAAAATAATTGCATACAATAAACTTACGTGCGAAAAGCCTTATGCAACATTTACAAAATGTTATCTTCTGTGCCACCCTAAAACTCTCAGTGGTAAAGCAAAGCACCTGTGTATTGTTCCACAATCAGGATAGACAGCGAATCTCCACCACCCCAAGCCTCTTCGAATTACTTTACTGTACTCGGAAAAGAAGCAGTGATTTAGTTTGACCAGCCAAGAGAGAGATTACACTTTGATTTGATCAAAAGAAAGCCGGTAGTAGTTGAGGCATCAACGGATTTGTTTGTGCACCAAAGGAATTGATAACAGGGTCGTATAAACGCTATTTATGTTCTATACGCTTGTATCCCACAACCCACTTCCACGAGAAGCATGATAGACGGATTGAGTGGCCTCTATTCGGAGGTTCTTTCTCTAGCACATATAATTGATATTCAACAATCCGACGGACAAAATACAGACGGTTACTGTTGACCTTCAGGTTTGACCTATAATTTCTGCAGACGAATCGCGTTCAAGCTGGCCACATGCGTGTGAAAGTCATACGCACGTGACTTTGAAATTGCCACTTACTGCCAACTATATGGGACCGTATCCCCACTGCCACTGATGTTCAGTATACAAATCCCAGGTGCATCCGGTTTGAAGTGCAGATAATAAATGGTTTAAGCATAATGAATTCGGTAATTATCCTTCGAATCTGCTGATATTTGTTAGTAACAATTCATAGTTTTTACTCTCCACTTTCCAGAAGGCTTTATAAAGCAATTCCTAGATGACAGTTTGACCGTCAATTCCTACCATTTGCATCATGTGCCCAACAGCATGGTGGGCTTAGCGACGGTGATTTGAGTGTGAATTAGTGACGGTAGACTTACGCTGCGTCAACCGTGCTCTCTCCTACTCGCTCAGCTAGGTATGCTTTTAAGTCAGAGTGAATAAGATTGGAAGCAGGATCTGGCACAGGCGGCTGGTGCGGCGGAAGCCTGTATCTACGCGTGCCACCACGCCCATCGTATGGGTGCGCATTAGCAATACCGCCTGCAGTGTCCTGATCCGACCCCGTGTTGATCTAACGCATCTAGCCAGTGGCCTGCTTTATGGGCAACCCTTAGTATTATCTTCATGTCTGAATTGTCCTAAGACCAGCAACTAAGATTTCAGGGTGGTTTGCAACGTGCATGCCACGTTTCTGACGGCACCAGCCAGTGTTTACTGCAGGGCTATCCGAAACTGTTCAGAATAAGGTTAGTTAAAGTTAATAACAGTAACATTTCTGGCTGTCCCACAGTCGCTACAGCAAATCAGAGTGTAACATTGTTCGACGCACTGATCATGGAAGTTCATCTGCATTTATCGAACAAGTACCAAAGTTCATTCCATATTAGTATAGGCTCTAGTAAAAACAAATCTCCCAAGCGCCTGCATATAAAAAAGGGCGCAATAAACGCTTTGCGGAAGAGAAAAGTTGGGGACTGTGCAAAGCTTCATGTATACTTAGCGGCAGATCATCCGAATGACTATCTGTCACGGCTGAGGACTGAAAACCGTAACTGCGTCAGCCGTTTCGATTCGAAACGAAATGCCTGATGGTTTGATCGTCACTACGATGACTTTGAGGTCTGGCTCACAGATTGGGCGAAGCGTCAGTGAATTGCACCAGATCTATCGCACAGATTGGTGTGACACTACTGTGAGCTCCGTTTATGATGAAAACCTCTAAGGCAGAAGCTAGAGCTGGTGCATATGGGGAGGAAGGACTGTTAATAGCAGGATGGTACCGATTATGAGAATGATGATGAAACCGATGACGACGACGATGGCGATGATGATGATTATGAGGAGGAGGAGGAGGGCAGGAAGAAGGACAAGAAATAGGAGAAGAACAGGGAGGATGATGATCATGGTGTTGGTGATGGCGGCGGCAGTGGTGGTTAGGTTGATGGTGACGATGACGACCGCGATTAGTAGTATTAGTATAGATATTATTATGGTGATGATGATGATGTCACTAGAAAAACAGAAATTTGATTTGTTGTTTTGTATACTAAACGAAGTAAGTACAAGAGCACTATTAAAATATTTTAGACGCCGCAGCTGGAGGCTCTGACGACTTTGCCTGCGGAGAGTTGCAAATACCCTTCTCGTACACAATTGAGCTGCCAGACAGTGGAACCTACAATTTTCTTCTTCCGGAGGCATATATACCAGTGGTGGGAGAACAGATGTGGACGGCTCTTAATGTGTTGGCTGGAGAACTAAACACCCACTGAGGTGGAGTCTCAAAACTCCACCCAAAAAACTTTGATATCTTCAACAAGACTTCATCTGAACAATTTTACCTATAATATTAGTAATACTATGTGTCAAGTCACAAAAATTTAACCAACATCCATCCACCCTAAATGAAGTTTGTATTTTAGATTAATTTTTCTCTAATCAGGAAATGAATTAAGGGGCAACTGAGATCATTGGCAGTTTTCTGCAATATGAAGAATAAGTTTAACATAATTTAAGCTAGTACTTATATATTACAGTTTTTGGGAGTGCTGCAGCTATACCGCGAACTTTGCATAAAAATTTGATGGGTAACAAATGCGAAGTTTTTAAGGTATTTAACGTTTTGTGCAAAGTTTGAACCCCCGTGTGGTGGTGTTGAGTTGATTTGAATCATAGTTTCAAAAATTATTAAGTCTGCGTGAACATCACCCGGCAGGGCTACGCAAGATAGATAGAAGGCAGACGGCTTGAGAGTGGTTCGAACACCTATATTTTTAGGTGTATGTGGGCTTCAAAATGTTAAAGTGACTAGGTTACCCTGCCATTCGTTCGTAAAGTCCTTTATGCGGGCGCCGCCATTATCATCTACTAAATGTGGTCTAGATGACCTCAACAGAAAACTAGGAAGTTATCATGATTTTCCTGAGGATGATACTATGCATGTCTCGTTCCCAAACTGCATTATCACAACACAGCTAAATGAGTGATCTTCAGTTTAACTTTACCGAAGAAAAAAAGAGATTGGAATGGCCATTTCTGACTTCTAAGCCGTCATCAGCCAGTCACGCCCAACCTCAGGTATTGCGGCACCCGAGGTTTCAACTCGCGACCTGTTGGTAAGAAGTCTAACGCTCTATCTACTGGCGCCATGAGCTCGTTTTCTTACCGTTTACTTTGGCGTGTTAATCCCTCATATGGTATTAGTAGAGCTTCACCGTTCTTATCAATGAATCGGATTCACTGTACGATCTGGTAAGTTAAGACATCGTTGTATCCGGGCTCTCGAAAATGGCAGTGCTGCAGAACACGTGCCGCCTGTCTCTCATGTGGTACTGTCCTGAATCATCGGCCAACGGTTAGGATTGGAATACAAATGACATGAAGTAGTTTACTCATGCGACTGTCTCTTCAGGTTGGACAAAATATTTGTTAGTTACTCAAATACAATCATCCTCCTCTTGACGTTGACAGAAAATAAGTCGGCAAAATTTAATAAATTGTGCGGTCTGTGCATTGTACATGAAAGGATTCGGGCTCAAAGTGTGCTTAAAAAGTGAAATTGTTTTCATGATAAAGTTATGAAAATCAAGTCATTAGCAGTATTTAAAACGAGCTAATAAATGTTCCTGTGTATCGATTTCTCACGTCATTTGTGAGTTCAATATCGCCAAAAACTACTGAACGTTAAAGACTTATCCGAAAGACTACAAATTTGTAGTCAGTCTGATGCTACGGACACCGGCGTTTTGGAAGTCACATGCGGAGAGATGAAGGAAAAGTCATCAGAAATACATTGCTGGTAATTCTAAGCCAACTAAATTTTCATGCGATCTAAAGGTGAGACTGCTGCAGATTTTCAACCTACTAATTCATTCAGGTGGAATTAAAAATGAAAATACTGATGCAGAACGGAAAATATTAGCAGATATTGATAATATATTTTGTGAATCAAACAGGTGTTAATTGTTCGTGCACGTCGTAATTTTGTATTCAAGCGACTCCATCCACTGATCGCTCACAAGATCACACAAATTCTTTACCCATAGTATAAACACCACCGGGATGACAGAGCAGCAACAATCCAATTACCCCAATAATCCGGCTGCGTGTCGTACGAGAACCGGAACTTCCAATTGGATGCAAAACCAACCTCAAGGTCATATCTACCGCCTAATTTCACTCAGTTAAACTAATTTCGTGGGTTTCGAATGCTTTATGTAAACCAACCGTAGCTGATCTGATAATTAACATTGCCAAAGATTTTTTTATTGAACGACAATCCGCTTTCTTAATGAACTTGAGGTTGGTCATGCACTCAATCGAAAGTGCCGTTTCCCGTAAGACCAGATTGGATACATAACTAAATTGAAGGTTATTAATACCATCCACTTTGCTTCAGTAAAACAATTCTGTATATAGCTAATTGTTAATTTAGCACACTTTAACCGTTACAATGTTCGTTTTACTTGTAGTTCCACTAGCAAATCTCCTATTATCGTTATTCTTTAAGAAGTGGAGAGGGGGTATTGGGGAAATTGCATTGCTCAATTTCTGCAATTTCGCCTAAACGCAAAGTGCATGTACATAAGCAGACAGGTAAAATTGTTGGAAAGAAAGCACCGCAAGCCAATAAGTTAACTTTAATGTTTCTGATTAACAAATGCCGAGAAACTGTGCGGATGATTTAGCATGTATAATTGTGGTTCGCGGAGAAGATACAGAAGATATTTACATATGTGACACAAGGCTGAAGGCTAAAGTAAGTGGGTAAGAATTTAGAATTTATATTTGGTTGGCGCTGGGAAGGCATTGTCGAAACAAACATTAGTACCACAGTAAAATTATGACAATGTGTGCAGATATAATGTACAAATATGTAATAATGTAAGCAGAACTTGTCCTGTTAAGGCAATAGATGGCTATGTTTTGAAATAAATTGTGGAGAAAAAATAGGCAGGGGAAAAACAAAAGAAATTTACAAAACGCCCGAGTTGATCACTGATACAGACTTCATAAAATAAGCTTGGGTCTAAATATGGCAGCAGAGCTATTAGCGGCCATCCATTGATGGATTGCCCAAAGGGAAATGGAATCCATGGAACTAAAATTCTATACTGATTTCTCATTAAAAATGAAAGTCCAAATAATTTAAATAGCTATTTCGCATCATTTAATTTAAGTGAGGGAACTCCAGCCATGCACCAAGGGAATTAAACTTCATCATAAGCAAACTTCAAAGATAATAAATAAGGTAAATATCTATATTCTATTCGAGAATGAAATTTATTTCACCATTTTCCAGTTATGGCAGAGATCAGTTGATAACTCTCGCTTAAAAGTTAACTTGAAATTACCGCAATCCAACCTCGAATGGAGCTTGAAAGCGGCGGGTATGTCGAGTGCGTACGAAGATGTTCGGTCGAAATTCAGGTTTGGCTTGTAATCACCCATCATCTTCCATCCTCAATTTTCCCAATTATAATACCCTACCGCAGTATTTGTTCTCTATCACCTATCATAGGTCACCCCTAAGAAGATGCATAGGAATGCTCAGTTAGCGATATAAAGCCAAAACCCGGTCACAAAGCAATTTTTGTCAATGAAATCAAATAAGCCAACTTGAAAAAAAGCGGGTAGTATGAAACATGAATAAAAATGCTTAAGTCCATTGCTGCATATTTTCAAAGTTAACTTTGGAAAATATTTCCTCATGTGGTTAGTGTGAAACTTTGGTGGGAAAAATTACATTGAACGATGCGCTAAAGACTTTGGTTTAACTAGTTTCCAAGAATTGGGTTTGTGTGCCCAAATTGGGTTGAGGGAACGAGTTAAGATCATCTGCAATGAGCAACAATTTGTTTAACTGCCAAATAGAGAGAATGATAACTTATAGAACATCTGATTGAGAATCCTGTGATATGTTCACAGAGATATATATGATATGTTCACTGTGATATATATGTTCATATATATATATATAAACACGTGTCTGGGCTTTTAGCTAGTATCTATGTCGGAAGTACGGTATAACGTCTTTGATATATATATATATATATATATGTCGGAATCACACTCATTGTCAGATTTATCCAATTCGGGGGTGAATGTTTTTAGCACTTTGATATATAGACACATTAATTTAATTAATAATTGTATAACAAACACAAATACCCTAAAACTGCTGATACCTAAATGCGCGTGCCAGAGAAAGAATTGATAGGATATCGTGTTCCGAGGATCAATGTATTCAGTAAATAAAAACGTGACCGATTCTATTTTCCGCAGTTCCCTAGCGCGCAGAAGGCTAAATAGGAACAAGCAGTATTCTAGACGGCGCCTAACGTATATTTTATTAAGGCAATTTCTAGTTCATATGGTTTTAAATTCCGGAGACTAAACCTGATAATCCTGCGTGATACGGAGACAACCAGGGCACAATGCTCTTAAGGATTAAGACCGTTCGAATATTATATATGGCCGAACAAACGTACTACAATCTTTAAAACAACCGTTTTTGTCCAAAACTGTAAACGCCCTTTTAATGGTGTACAACACTAAATTTGTGGCCTTAGCTGCCATACAACATTGTGTTGAAGGCTTTAAGTTGTTTGTCATCCAATCGCCGACATCTTTCTCCGTTTCTGCTTCTCGAAGTGGCATTTCGTTCATATAGAAGATTCACGTATCAGGGCTACTATGCAGCAGGGTATATTTTTTCGATTTTAAGAACAGGAGCTAGCTGCGGGATCACTTGTCCAATCGGCGAAGATGACTTTCCATATTTTTATATCATTCGCAAATTTGGCACAAGCACAGTCCAATTTCTGTACACAATCATTAACGAACAAGAAATAGAGGATCGTTCCGATAACTGAATCTTGTGCGACCCAAATTTCTATGACTGTGCACCCTGCTTGTTGTCGTCCTACACAGAGAACTTGAGGGCGACTAACGTGAAAATTCTCGCTCAGCAGAGGAGTCGCTGGTGCGGAATATTATCAAAGGCCTTTAAGAAATCAGTGTATGTACTAGGCGGAATGCAAACAGCTTCATTTATGAAAACCATCCCTGTTTTGCCTGTCCGATATCTTGAAACCTTAATCATTCCTTATGACAGGAATCGGTTTCCTGTTTTGCGTTCTTTTTTGTATGAAAGGCTGGAGTGATTTGGGATTTTTAAGGGCTCGGGGGAGAAAATAACTATCGAAATCCATCCAGCATTTCAGTATGAAGTCTTTCATTTTGTTTCTGTGCACGTAAGTTGCTTGGAATGCTGCATCTTCATTGTTTCCGCAAAACGCGTTTCAGAGTTCTTTTTTTAACTCTTTTGTTAGCTCTGACGTCGGATGGATATCATACCGGACAGTGCTATTGCAGTCCTCAGTGGCATCCATGGAGTACAGAAGCTCCCAGTGTATTCGTGGTGCCTAAGCTCTCCGTTGGCATACGACGTCTTGCTATATATTGGGTCTCATTTCATTTATTGCAGATGGTACACAACCTAAACTGATAACTTCGACCAAGTGGGGTGCGCAGTATGCCTTACCTATACTGTAACCCTCTTTAGTGAACTTGAGAACTTAACAACCAGTCTGTGGACTTCACACGCTCTAGCTGGTATGAGGACATGTTGTGAGAGA
>WEDG01010438.1:0-22787 GCA_017591395.1 Schistocephalus solidus | reverse complement strand
ACCGATACAGAACTGTTTAGCTTCTTTTGCCCGTGTTCATCAAACCTTAATCACCACGTCTGTGAACGTAAAGAAACCACGCGTCGGTGGATACGGTACGATGGTAGAACATTACAGACTAAATACCAGGTCATAGAAGGGCTGTTTCTGTTTGCCAACCGTCATTAAACGCCATACACAAAACTACAGGTTACAGGATACCGGATCATCGGAACCCCGAAATGGCTATCCCAATCTCCTTGATCTGATCGGTAAGGTTCTACTACCCACAATACCAACCGTTGCGTGGCTGCTGGCCTTTGGATCGACAGTGGCGTTGGTTAACCATATAAAACTCACCAGCACTCAGCGCTTTTGTATCACATCGTTATAATGAAACCCTTATTGAAAATGAAAAGTAAACAAGCATACGGCTATGAAAAGAAGCAATCAGTAATAAAATGCAGCCCTTTAAATGATAACATATCAAAAAAGTTAAAGCAACAACCCAAACAGCATGAAATTTATAAACGTATGTTTGGCTGGTGGCGTTATGCATTCAAGGCGATTACCACAACAAAGCCTTGCATTTCTTTTGAGAGATAGAGTGATGGACAACAATGGCAAATATGAACAAACCATGCGAATCTTTGCATGTATCTTCCTGTTCACAAAGCTTTGCGTTTCATGACGAGATAATTGGACCTTCATTGACCGCCACCTTTAGGCCATTCACTTTTTCAGCGGAAGGAGTAATAAATTTTGATTGTTTATCAGGGCCAGATCGAGCGATCCGTTTTAAGAATGCTTCCTCTGCCTGTATAATCAGGGTTTGCTGATGCTCCCAGAGGCAAACCACTTTCCTGGCATCCAGAACTAATCACTTTAATAGTCATTTTATGTTAAGGTATTTTCTACTAGACATATTTATCTCCTCTGCTTTAACACCCTCACCACCGCCAGTATGGCTTCAATTTTGTGTTTGGCTATTTTTATTGATAATTTGATTTAATCACTATTTTTTAAGCTTTGTGGTTTCCTTAGGGCCCCTCTAGAAATGAAACCACTCTTCTTAAAAGTTGTTTGGAATTCATTGATTTGAAAGTTCCTCCAACCTTCAAATAATATGCCTGACAAAACCGATTTAAAAAACGGACTTTAACTGGTTATCGAATTTTTTCCATAGGAATATGGAAGTCTGGGTGACAAAACGGCAGTCACTTAAATAGCAAAGGATCAAAAGTAATTTTGGGCCACAGTAACTTTACGTTCCCAAAAAGACTGGAGAGTTCTACATTAGGCTTAATTTGTTGGGCATAAACAAGGACTTTTGGCTCTTTTGAGGAAAACAACTTATAGCTGGGTTCCTTCGATTCACCGTTATAAGGCCTGGATTCCAGTTCCAACCTAATGGCCAGAAGACAATCGAGTATTCTATGTTTTTTCCTCGAATATTTGTTATCATCCCGCTAAGCCTGCAAGTTATTACTTACGAACAAATAAGATGGTGAAGAAAGCACCAGGTGCCGCATCTTAGGCTGACATAAATCCGTTGCCAGAAGAAACACTTCCGCTCAACCAGTCCCAGGTTCTGGCTGGAATTAAAGGAAAGAGGTCAATATAGTCTTTAACCTCGGCAGATGCATCTAGGCGCAACCATTATTTGAGACAGTTGAATCCTCCTCTGTAGCAATTTGACACTGTTCACTCACGTGCGTTATTGATTATGAGAAGATTCGCACTGTTTACGGGCAAACGCAACGGGAGGACCGCCGATTTACCGTACAGGAATTTTCTGGCCGAGGTCAGCTTTTGACCTTTACGCACCTACATACCACCACGAGTGCGTGAAGGCAAAGGCCTGCCTAGAGGGATGAGACGCAGTGGCGCGTTACCCCTTCATACAACACATATGTGCCCCCGTACCGGTAATTCGGATAACCTGCTTTTCGAAATATGTGCCAGAAAGGTAATTATTATGTCAGCAATCCCACTGAAGACTACTAGACTTTATCAAATGTGCCTCAGATCCGCATGGATATTTTGCACAGCATACCCTTTGCCCGGTGAGTAACATCGATATCTGTAGCTTAATAAATTAAAAATGGAGAATGCTAAAACCCTGCTAGTTCTCCTTCCATCCTCAGAGCCCCCGTTTAAGAATTCATTATAGAGCTTTATCCGTCCCTCGCCTAACTAGGGCCGCTGAGTACATTTTATCTTCTAAAAGAACGTCAAGCATGAGTTCGATGAGCGGAGCCAGTTGGTTGCTCAGATTCCTGGGTAGTTGAATTACCTGATAATCTTCAACTTCCGTGTGAGACTGAATTCGTCATTTTATCGTCCGAAGAGAAACTCGAAACAAGCAATCCACCAGTATTTTATACTCAACCCCTTGGGATCAAAGATGTACGGTACGGGGTTCGAAAAAATTGGATTCGATGCACTTATTCCATTCAACTTTCGGCAACACAGGATACAAGTTAGTGGTGGCTTAAACTGGAACGTTCTCAGTTCTTGTGTGAGCTCATCTTGGCTAAGTAGGATAATCAATCCATTAGCGTCGGCTTGAGCCATTGGTGCTAAAGCACACACCCAAAGATTTTCGATGACGGAAAGACAAATCACCAAGGAAGTCTGTGGAATCCGTAATGAACCCCGTGATTAGTAATAGTACAAGGATACAAAATTCAGCGTCGCGTGGATGGGTAATATGACCTCGTTCAGGTTTTGTTTTTTATGCCCCGTAGCAGTAGGTGTAAAGAAAGAGTCTAAATTACTAGGAACAAATCGGACGAGACCTAAATTTGAAACCACAGCGATGTTGATGCTTTTACAGACAGAGCAACGACCGACTGGAGTTGATCTCGATTGGTGGTTTAGCTGAATAACGTTGCCTGACCTGTGACGGGACTTAGTTTATAAAAATGACGCCAGTCAGAATTGCGCATGTCTTGTAGCGCTTTGATCCTGTCCACCTTAATTCGCCGTAACAAAATCTTCGACACCCATTCTCGATTGACCCCATAAGATCGATAAAATTGAGGATACTACAGTTATAAAAATCTCTACTGGTGGTTTATTGTATTAATCCCCATTAATTCTATCAAAAAAACCGGTATTTTTGGGTTCCCTCGGTATTTGTAAAATGCTTGCTCTTAATTAATTAGACACCCTGAGGACGAGAGTTTATAGATACAAAGCAGAAGGGAGCACCGCAGCCAATAATCATTACTGTATTTTTCCTTGCTGGTGTCAGGCTGTGGACAGGCACCATGCCTATGAAAGGTAACCCTAACCGGCCACTGCAGCAGCTGGGTATTTTAGTCCACACGCCCCGGCCACCTCAGTCTCCTCGGACCGTTTCAAACACCCAGTTCGCCTGTTGTGAGCAGCGGAAATCTCAGAGGACGCTCAAATTCATTCAAGCAGAAAGCCTTCGCCAAAACTCCACTGCTACGGCGGCGCGACAACTGTAGAGCGCGAGAAGCCGATTGAGAAGGTCAACTCACCACGATCTGACCGACTGAACGGTTCCTCGTCGCACCTCCTCCTGCAACAGCTTAAGTGGCAGTCTGACTGCAGTCAAGTCGGGCCACTTGTGATCTTAGACTCCCAGACAGGCGCTGCCTATGCATCACCAGCTCTCTACCAGAAGTGGCCCAGTGGGACCGGATATACACAGCACAGCCACAGATGGACCTTGAATTGACACCTGTGGAGTCGCCAGGCCCATGCTGACCTTTGCACTTCCCTCCACCACCTCCCCGGTGCGCCGGTGTATCCGCAGTGAATAACTCTCCGACTCGCTGCGCCCCTCGCTGGAGCACTCCAGGTCCACTGGCTGGAGAGTGGCAGCTGCACAAATATTCGTATGGGGAACTCCGGGCCATCCTGCATGTCCCGGAGAGAGGGACCCTCTAGCCTTGGGCAATAGGGCCGTCAGCGCTGCTGTTCCTGCTGTTAGCACTGCTGAGGCATGCAGAAAGCCCTTTTTCTCTCGTTTCTGTCCCCTTCTTTCTTACCACCAGTTACTTCATTTTGCTGTCTTAAACGTCTCCACAGGATATCCGCTGTGGGCCAACCGTGCCGGCTAACGAGAGCCCTGATAGAAAACGAACAGGTGAATCTCCACGAAGCAGTTCATGAAGGAGAAGCTGTAATCACTGGAAGCAGACGTTTATTGACCTGACGGTTCGGAGTATCTATCGAATCCAGCCTCAGAGACAATGGCAGATAAGTGTAATAGAGGCACAAGGTGAGCAGTAATTATAGCAGGTAGTAGCCACGCGATCACACGTGTACTACAATTAGCAGCTCGTGAGCATGGGGGTGTCGTAAATTGATGCGATGCCAGCTTGGCCTCGCGTCTGAGTGGTTAACGGTCGTGATTTTGTCATCCAATCATGTGGGTGGCACTCGGCTTACTATCATTGGAGGTGTTAATCACCCATGTCCTCCTCCGTGACTCCATTCCCATGCTCAGGGGATGGCCTAACAACAAAAATATTGTAACGGGAGTTTATTGAGCTTGTTAGGGAACTGTGGGGTCTGAACCATGACTTGCGTAACTCGCGGCCTCACGTGGATATCAACTTTTACTTCTACTACCACTACTACTACTACTACTACTACTACTCACTACTACTACTACCACCACTACCACTACTCACTACCACTACTCACCAATACTACTACTACTACTACTACTACTACTACTACTAATACTACTACTACTACTACTACTACCACTACCACCACTCACTACTCACTACTACTCACTACTCACTAATACCACTACCACTAATGACTACCACCACTATCATCACTACTACCACTACCACTACCACCATACCACTATACACTCACTAGTAGTAGTACACTACCATTACTACCACTACCACCACATACCACTCACCACCACCACCACTACCACTACCACTCACTCACTCACTCTCTCACCACTCTAACCTGCCATCTCACCACTCACTACTACCACTACTATCATCATCACCACTAGCACCACACCAATTACCACGACCACTTCATACCACTTCACACCACTACTTCACCACCAATACAATCACCACTACTCACTTCACTCTCTCTCACCACTCTAACACCGCCACCACCACTTCCTTCATTACTCACCCCCACCACCACCACCAGCAGTACCACTCACCACCACCACCACTACCACCACCACTACCACTACACTACCATCATTACCTCATACCACCACCATCAGCTTTCCCACTACCACTACCACCACCACTATATACCACTACCGACTTTCACCAATACTACCACTCTACCACTCTCTTCTACTCACCTCATCACCGCTAACACCACCACCACGCCACTACTCACCACTCTTTACTCACTACCATACTCACTAGCACCACTACCACCACTACCAATACTTCTACCACTACCATTGCTCTACCACTACTCACTACTACTTTCCTTTCCTTCTTCTACTACTCTAATACACTCGCTACTACTACTACTCCTACCACTCTCTACTACGCACTCATCACTACTGCTTTTATTAATAAGAACATTAATAATAATAATAATAATAATAATAATGAAGAATAATACTAATAATAATAGCAATACACACAATAATAAAAGAGCCCTCGATCTGTTTCCTTTAGGATGGATCACTGTAGCCCTGCCGGTCTGGACAGTACGATGGTCCCTGTCCAGTAGAAGGTAACAGCTGTCCGTTGGTTAGTTTGGTCTCTGCAGGCACATTTACACAAATTAACATGGCTGGCCTTAATGACAGGTCACATTTTTACAAGCACTGCCCGAAACTTTATTTTCGCAATGAAATGACAACGAAATATCCCTGCCTGTGTAAATGTAACGCAGTAAATAGTCTATATAGTTAAACTCCCGACTTTTTACTCTTTTTAGTTACTGTGCGATTGGCAGGCTGATATGCTGCAAAATGGAACCCAGTTCCAGCATTCTCCACGTACAGCAAATGGCCAACTGCGTCCGTGGCGAAAGTACCTCAGCCATTTGCAGCACCAAACGACTATGAGTACTCTTCCAGGCCTGTCACGGTCCATTGTCTCTGCTAGTGGTTCTGACTTATCGCATGTTCCCGATGCCGCCTTAAGCCCGACCTGGCCGGAAGAGGGCAACGCAGCAGCTGGCACCGCCTACGCTAGGAGAGAACCCCGGACCCACACTCAATGCGTTGGCCAGAAGCGTCTCAGCAGCGGCTGAGGTGGTAGAGACCACCGCCGTTGTTGACGCTCACGTCTCCGATTCCACCTCAGCACCACAAAACTCCTCTGGTCCATCGGAAGCCCATTGAAGCTGACTCCCTTTGTTCCAGCCTTCGGTACATCGACAACGGCGTGCCATCGTCTCCATCGGACTCCGTCCTTGCCTCTGCCAACAATGGCCGACAGCAAAGCAGCTGATCCGAAGACGAGGCTTTGCTGGCGAAGGCGTCTACAACTTCCCCTTTGGTAGTGTTAATGCAGCGAGCTCCGGTCTGGGGTCGGGACTCGAAGTCAGGGGCAGTCGGAGAGCGAGAATGTTTACTCAGAACTACCAGAGAGATAGCCCCTGGCGGACAATTTCGTAGGATACAGTGGCATGAGAGCCCTGAGTCGAACCATCTAGAGATCCTGAAAGCCGGTAAGAAGCTAATCTGCGTGTCTCAAAACCGTGGGCTTGTAGAGCTAGTCATCCCAGCTGCACTGTGGGTCCTGCCAGCGCGCTGACATAGTTTATTGCCTACATCAGGAGTCAGATAGGCACCAGGTGCAAACAGAGCTTCTGCCACTCAGCATGCCTGAACTTTTTCACAATATTAAACATTTCCCTCTTTTGATCTGGACTATGAATGAAGTGCACTTGTTTTCTGTCGACGCCAAACGTTCCATCGTCACTCTACGTGCCTTCAGTTTGAATTTCCTTTAAGACTGTTGGAAACGACTAAACACTTTCTTACATCGTTTCTGTTAAGGAAAGTGCAGGGAAATGTATAGATTTTCGGTTTATGATGTGGAAATTAAGACAGCGTCTTGTTTCCAGACATGTGTCAGCAGTCTGGGAACACGGGTGGGATGCACGATGTTCGACAGCGCGTAGTGCAGGAAATGTGACAGGGGATTTCGACGGAAAACAAATAAGCTAACCCATGTAAATTATGCACATTCTATTATTCTTTCCACCACATAAAAGCATATTTACATTGCTCCGTATACGCACACTCTTAGATCGAGCAGAATTCATGATAAAGTTTCCTCCAAAGTGCCAAGCGATTTCTGTATGTTTCTTTTAGATGATTTCTAAAAATGGAAAACTAATCTGGCCACGCAAACTTACACAAAGCAACTGCAAGGCCCAAAGTTTGCGCTGAAGTGGAAAATGAGTACTGTGCTTTCCAACACAGCTACTGAAATTTAGTTTTGAGATCCTAGTGAGACTTTCTGCGCAGTGCACCAGGGTCTCAGCTCCTCACCTGCCAGTTAAAAGAAACAAGTGAAGATGATTTAAGCATGACCTGTAGGCGTGAAGGCTCCATTTAGACACCTCTTTCATGCACGCCAGTAGTTTTTGATATCGACTTTGGCACCTAGTTCGGCCTGTATGCATCCAAAGCGACTCAGACTGCACCATCCAATGTCTTGGGAATCGATATCAACAGCGAAAATGAGAACTACAAAGCTGCATTCTCAGCTGAAGCCACCTTTGATTCCCTAAGACGGCCGGAAATATTTGATCTTTTCCAGGCTGCCACACTTGACTTTGAGCTCCTACTGACTCGCAGTCAGAAAGGAGTACCTATGTGTTTGCCATCGAAGTTGTGAAACATATTTAAGGCGTCAGTCACCATCGTCTAAACCTCTTCCATTATTTGCC
Source organism: Schistocephalus solidus (assembly GCA_017591395.1). Classification (NCBI taxonomy): domain Eukaryota; kingdom Metazoa; phylum Platyhelminthes; class Cestoda; order Diphyllobothriidea; family Diphyllobothriidae; genus Schistocephalus; species Schistocephalus solidus. Next base: position 14,915 of record WEDG01010438.1, on the reverse strand, counting down.
TCTTTCTGAAAATATCGTCCATGAATTCTGGTCCAGCTCCTTAGGATGCAACAGCACCAAGTTCTGCACCTGATTCTGTAAGGTAATTTTGTCACTGAATTGATCACCTATCGTTTTCTCATTGCGATAAACAACAATGCACGGGCTTTGAGAACGCCTTTTCTAATTGAAGAAAAGGAGCTTTGAATTAGGCCTCATCTTAGCTTTAATTCCTCGCCATCATGAATAACAACCCACCTCAGGTATGCAGGTATGCATGCTGAACGTAACCGCCGGGTTGTTGGCGTCTTCAGTGGAATGTTCTCTTAATTGAGCTACAGGCATACCTACTATCCGGTGTGATCAGGAGAATTACAAGTCTCTATGGGAATAACGTCGTCATCCCAAAACCAAAACGAAATTATCGTAGTTTAGCTAAAAGATTTGGTACATGTGATGTTACCAATCGATTCTGAGTTAAATTTAGGGCCAAACCTTGACTGGACTTCAAAGGGAATAATTTGTGTACGGCCCAGACGGCAACAACATCTGCGTTTTTCTCAATCCAAGCTTTAAAAGCTTTTGCATCTTTAATTTTCATGCAAAGCAGCATATCCCGCAGCTAGTAAAACGCTGGGCCTGATTTTGTGAAGCGATGTGAACACTGGAGGTGCACAGGACTCCAAAGTACCACCCAACTGGCAGACTATGTAGTAGACTTCTCCTCACCGGACGTCAACTCATAATTAAGAAGAAGACTTGCACAAATGCTTTGTGTTAGAGACGCTTTTTCCGTTCCTTTATCAGTATCCACCGAACCCTCAGGCTGAAGTCTTCGCGTTAGTTTATATTTGCACTTTTACTGTGATACATACACTCCGTGTTCGGCCCTGTCAGTCTTAATTCAAATGTCTCATCTCTCAGCAAGCACATAATGAAGCCTGCTACCTTTAACTTCCTTGCTTTTTACAGTTTGTGCGCATAATGGAGGAACAGATGCAACAAGGTCGGAATGAGATTGCACAGGCAACAGCCGCAAATAGTCACCTCCAGTTGCAGGGCCAGGAGACGGGCGTCAACGATTTGGTCAATCAAATGCTGTCCAGTCTGAGGTCAATAGGACGCAGTTGGTCACTCTCATCCTCCTCCTCTGCCAACCTTTGGATTCTCCAACCAGAATGGTCGAGATGTCCTCCCACCCCAGTGTCGTCAGCCTCCACTTTTGAGCCAACTCGTGATGCACCAATACCCGACCCACTGACCGCTTGTTGTACCAAGCAAAACGCGAAACCCCTCCTGCCCCCTATTGGACCAACTCTCCCTCTTCGATACGCATACTGGGCTGCCTCAACCACTGAGTGACCTCATGGAGACTCGAGGGTGGTCGAGGGCCCCGAAACCAGCAACTCAGGACCGTCAACGGCGATTTTAATTCCATCGACTGTTAAGCGCTTGGCCTGCGTTCCCCACTCCCAACCCTCTGCCATCACAAACCCTTTTTGCTCGCCCAGCTTAATTCCTCCTGCCTCTCATTTGACAGTTAGATGAGAAGGCATTTGTAAAGATAATGTTGCCGGCTTCCTTCCACACTTGCATACAGAGTCATACCCGCCCTACAGTTCATAGGGTGAAAAACTTTCTTCTCTCTGACTTCTAAAAACTGATAGATTTTTAGTGATTTTTGTCATTTAGGTTGGTGATTCCGGGGGTGGATAGATGTTGTGAAATGGTTTTTCAGCACTATTGCTTTTAAATGCTGATGAAGATTGTGGTGTGCACATACTATGTGATATTTGAGGCCGGGCCAATCATAAAGTGGTAGGTCAGCTAGTTAACGTTTGCAGATTCATAAGCAGCTAGACCCCTACCCTCTTCCCTGCTTTGTGATTTTTACCTTTTCTCCCTCTTCGTTGTCTCGCATTTGAATCACAGGTATACGGTACTACCATATGTAGAAAGGATAATTTCATATGATTTAAAACACAAATGCCTTAAATAAACTACAAATTTTATGATTCAGGCTTATTTAACCCGATTTTATGGTTGTTTGATCAAAGGGCTCGTTGAACAGTGTTGCATCTGAGATCAAACTGCAGTAATTGCCTCATTTAGCTGCGCTCTTGGCAGAAGAGAGAAAAATTGACAAGGAACGACGTAATTTAGGACTAGGGAAGAAGGAAGAGGAGTTCTCTTTTAGTCCGGAATCCTATTGACATTTTCACCGCTGGCGTAGCGGAAGGTTCTTGGCTTTTGTTATATTGTTCTCATCAGTGTCAAGCTAGGCCCATCGACTGTACGCCGTTTGGCCGACGTTCCGCCATCCACACCCCTCTTTCCATCAAACATAGCTACCGGCAGCGTACGGTTACTTGACCAAGTCTCAATGCCGAAACTAGAGGCTCTTCGGCTTGAACGATACAAGTTTCAACACTAATTGTTCTTCAAGTAATTTATTCCGAGTACAAGTGATAAAAAGTCGAAAACATCAATAGAGCCGTAAATATATGCATCAGATTTCGACGTTTTCTGTCGTGTCATAACACATCCTGAAGGGAACCGGGGTCAGTATGGCCTATTGTTGATAGGTTAACTTGCAGGCCGTAGGACAGAAAGACTGCGACGGAACGACTACACTATTTACACGAACCCATAAAAAGTAAGCAAAATAAGTACTCCAATCAACGATTTGCGTAGCGGTTGTGAAGTACATTCGAACAGTTTTATGAACTTTAAAAGAATAGAAAACACCCGCAGCAAAAGACAGCATAAGACACTAAGGTCTCGTTTCTAATAAAGTAGGAGAGTGAATTAATATCACGAAATGGTAAGAGGGAAAGGTTGAGCATCTACGTATAACCAGAGTTCAAGATCAGTTTGTGACTTGAGGGTAGAAATCAGTAAATTTTATTGAAACGAGATGCAAATGAAGATAAGAAGAGGAGGAAGAAGATAGAATAAAACATAGCTATTAGCTTAACGAGAAATAGTAGGAAGGAATGAAAAGGGCTACTAAAATGGGGACAGTCTCAAACTAGAAATAAAGAAGATGGATCTTGGACAGCTGAATAAAATATGGTTTTTCTACAGAGGATGCTGAATCTTGCTTAAATATCATTTCGACATGGGGACTAAAGACAATGTAGTCGATAAATTTAACTCATGTTGTCGCTGGCTATCTGACATAATCAGGATGAAGCCAGCAGGGCTGAACTTCCAATGCTGACACGAAGTTGTGAAAGTAAATCACCTTCAGACATCCGGTTTTTTTCCTTTAGATCTGCGTGTCTTTCATATTGTTTTTTGTTATTAACCACGAGGGGATTTCCTCTCTCAATTCCAAATGGTCTTAGATCTAATTATTTCAGGATACAAACTAACAAACGCCTTCGAATGTCCCCATATCCTAGTAATTTCTTTACGTGTCTCAGGCAGACGATGTTTTATGGGCCCAAGTAGCTATAATTGTCTGCGGGACAGCGCATACTAGCCTATGCTTGACATATAAAGGAACGTTTCCGATTCGTCTGATCGGATATCTGTCACCCAGTCCTTAGATATGAGTAAATAAAGACTACCAACCAATAATGTTAGGCACCAACGTCAAAAGTAGGTTCACTTATTTTTTTACACGACTGGGTCAAATGACATGGCAACTGGAATAACCTGTTAGAGGGTTAGACATGAGTCATAAACTAAATTGGATTGCTCCTACTCTCTAATGATTTTGGCATTGATCACTCATAGGATATTCACGCGAACAGTTGGACATATAATTATTTTGTTTCTCTGGTTTTAGATGGTCAAAAGGGCCTATCAACCAAACTTTAGTTCGCACGTCACTTAGTTTTGACCTAGGCTTGAGGTAGTGGACATGGGAGAGACAATAAATGGGGAATGACGGGTAAAAACTCGTTCATCTTTGTTGGCAATTTTATGTGTGAGCCGAGCATTTTCCTTACCTTCATTTGAGGTGTAATTCTTGATCGAATGACTTACTATGAGAACAATAAGCTAACCTCCAAAACTGAGAATAACAAGCTATTCACTCGCACATTACCTACAGGAATGAAATGTACCGGGACAATTGGATTGAACAAGGACGTTCTACAGATCCGGAAGCTTCTACTGACAGAGAAAAATAAAAGGCTAACCTGCTAGGTGGGAAATCTTATCCTCTGCGAACTTTTGAATGCTCCAGTGAGCTCGTTTGATCACTATTTGTAGATTTTAAAGTATTGGTGATAGTGGTGATATTCCACTTGAGGTTGGATATGGCTAGCTGATGACGACTCATGCGTCAGAAATGGCCATTCCATTCTCCCTTTTTTTTTGCCGGCACTGCTCATCAGCTTATAATACCAGCCACTCTGTGTTTGCTGGCTGGAATGGGGAGTGAGCTCCAACGCAAAATGGGAAGAGGGAGTCCCGTCACCAATAGGTGAGCTTTCATCAACGAATGTCAAAATTCTATATCTGAACTAGCAAGACAACGAGTCCGTGGCGCAGTGGATTAGAGAGGTCGTCTTCTAATTAACAGGTCATGGGTTTGAGCATTGGGTGGTGTATCACTTAGGGTTGGGTATGACTAGGTGATGACGACAAATGAGCCAGAAATGGCCATTCCAATCTCCCTTGTCTTTGTCGGTAATGTTTATCTGCCTAAAAGCGGTCTTGACGCCTATGCTTAAAACAGCGCTTTTCAGTTCTCTCAATATTTTTTGCACTGTCTATTAATGCCTTTGCTAGTTAATACAAATCAAGCACAATCAGCATTATTTTACAATTCTATTCTTTTTTTAGAAAATAGTCTTTGTCTATTTATATTCCATTGTGCGTATCCTGAAACTGATGCTTTGTCACTCCAAATAGCAAGATAGCGATTGGGAAAATATACTCTAAAACTTTGTACATTTCAAGGCAAGGTAAGGCCATTGCACAGGTTTTTTTCCAAATCGTCTTGGAAAACCAGTTTTACCCTAGGTTCCCGACGTCTGCATTGTTATCTATTACTGCTACTACGAAATAAAATTCGATAACTATACTGTCGGGGTTTTTATTTAACGATTCGAGTAAGCCTATTCCATCAGTAGAGACCCCATCTTAGAGTTTTCATATGTGACGTATATAAGGCTTTTCTTAGCCATATTTTAAGACGTCAGCTGAAGAAAAGTTTAGGTCAAATAAGATGTGGCGGTTAATTTAACTCCAGTGCCTTTATACTGTTCTAGGATAAGATTAACCAATGGAATTTCTAAAGAACAAAAAACTGCGTTCGTTTTCCTTTACCGCAACAGGATTTATGGAAGTATCCAAATACGAAGCTTTAGTCAAGTCACACAAATAACCCATGGAGAGAGTTATTTCGGCTTAGAAAGACAAGATTTATAAGTGGAGACCTTTTAAGTGCACACGGTCGTGTAATTTCCCATACGAATACAACGCCATTTTTGATTTTTGTGATGTGTGTGTGTGTGTGTGTGTGCGTGTGGTAAACAAGTGCCTAAATGAAACGACTTACAGATGGACCAGCTTAAAAAAGTTGAAAGCATCGGTCTGGATGCTGCCTGGTCTGGCTGTGGTGCCTGGCCTGAGTATGCTGGAGTGTGCTTTTCGCAAACTCAAAAACCACACGACCCAATGAACCCTGAATTTTTGAGACATTTATTCGTTTGTCAACTTCTTTAAAATATGTATTCCAACAAATGGTCCCTTGACTATCATACCGTTCAAAACACCCAGGTTGCACCCCTGCCTGAAAGAAAGAAAAAGCGTTCATGCAAACCTATTATTAATGAATATCCTGTAAAGCCATTTGATATACATGCCATAGGCAAATAATTAAAATCGTGTAAAACTGGTATCAGCTCACTAGTAGCAACCTTTGAGTCATCTGTTGCGCGTTTTGCTCCTTTCGGCTCGGAGTCGAAAGTATTCCATTGACTGGCGACCAAAATGAAGAGTTTCGACCAACCTCTGGTACAGAAGGTTTACATTCCAACGAGATTAAGAGAGAACCAGAGAGCAAATTACCTGGACCTTGTATTTATGAAGGACTTCTCTAGCATTGATGAAGTGTATTCTATTGCACCCCTCGGTAAGAGTGACCATAGTACGCTGATGTGGGATTACTCACTTTATTCTCAGCGCCAGAATGGAACGGAATGCAAGCGAAATATATGGAAGGCTGATTTTAACGCGATGAGGAAAGAACTGATGTCTATGAGATGGGATTGTTTGCTTAAAGGGAATCCAGAGGATGACTGGCGATCATTTAAGACAGTCTCACTCGATCTGATTGAACGCTTTTGTCCAGTGAAGGTGCAAAAAAAGAATAGTCGCCCCGCCTGGTTAACAAGAGAACTTAACAGGCAGCCCCGGTCATGCCCCAATAGCTAGCAGTTGTGCTCAGTTCCCCTTTCTGTCATTTCCACCTCCATATTTTAATCCGATTCACCCGCATCAGACGCGTATGATCCCACCTTTGTTCCAGTACAGGGCGGGAGCACCCGCCCCCAACGTTCAGTGGCCCGTGAACCACTGGATGAATTAGCCGCTCTCCCTAAACAACAACCACCTTGCCCACTTAAACTGTTCGTTCTAAATGCTAGATCCTTGCTCAATAAAATGCCCCTGCTTCAGACTCTAGTCTTTGTCCACTGTCCAGATATCGTTATAGTAACTGAAACATGGGCAACACCTTCCGTAGCCGACCCCGAACTCTCTCTTATAGGTTATAATTGCACTCGAAATGATCGCCGTAATAGTCGTGGTGGAGGAAGCTGTATCTATATTAAACAAGCGCTGCAATTTCGGACATTAGATCATCCACAATTTAACTGCGGTTGACGAGAGCTGCTGGCTTCAAATTACCTTAAAAAATAGAACACTTTTACTCATTGGTTGTGTCTATTGCCCGCCCAATACCAGTGAGGATTTCGATCTTCGTCTCTCACAAGCATTCCATGCCGCAGTTGACTTAAATTTTTAAGTATTGCTTAATTGCAGGTGATTTAAACCTTCCTCACATTCGCTGGTTTCCGGTCCCTCCGGCCCCAGAAAGTTCGAGGACTTTCTCGAGGCCGTAGATATTGGCATGTGGACCCAGGTTGTTGACTTCCCTACCCGAGGATCAAGCATACTTGATCTAATCTTCTGCAGAGGTTGCCTGCCTTTGACAGTGTCATCATTAGGCCCACTTGGGAGCTCAGACCATGATATCGTTGTTTCTACACTACAACTCGAAACCGATGAAACGCCTTCCAAGAAATATAGCTTTTTCTTTGATTTTCGATTAGCGCTTTCGACAGAATTATTGATACATCTTAACTCCCACGACTGGTCTGATTTCTTTATGTGTCAGGATGTGAACACCTGTACCGGTATACTTTACCAAGTTTTAGATCCACTTATTTCTCGTTTTGTTCCCCGTAAGAAATTAATTAATGTCACGGATGAGGTTTATCTCCCTTTATCTTTTCGCCGTAGGTTGCGTAAACTCTCTCGTCGATTCCATTTGCAAAACGACATTTCCGTTCTGCCCTTGATTCACCGTATTTTTGAGCAGGCCAAGAGGCTAACCGAAGAAAAATGGCTAGCTGAAGAGGTCAAATATGTCGAAAACCGTTCGTTAAATGTAGCGAAACCTTTTTCACGCGCAATTAGAATCCATATCAAAATCTGGCACCCCGTACTACTGGATTCCATTGGCAATCCTGTAGTTGATGACAAATTGACGGCTGATAGTTTTAACGTTTTCTTGTCCAGAACATTTATTGAAAATTCGACCGCTTCCCCTCCGTCCATCCAGGTTTGGACCGGTGCCGTCCTCGAAACCATAACTTTTACCCTCTGGGACGTAATCGTAGCCATTCGACGTTTTCGTCAATCTTATAGTCCTGGACCAGATGGCGTACCGATCAGTATTATAAAGGCGGATGCTAATGATATTTTCCCGTCACTTCTATGTAAGATATTTAATCTAGCTCTTGAAAGTGAAACCTTTCCCAGTGTATGGAAGGAATCGCATATTCTACCTATCCCGAAACGCGGCCAATCTACGTCATATGACGATTTTAGGCCAATCAACACACTGTCCGCAGCTTCGAAAATCCTGGAGACCTTGATCAAAGATAAGATGATGTATCATTTAACTGAGAATAACCTATTGAGTGCAGCCCAGCATGGGTTCCTCAAAACTAGGTCTTGTGACACATGTCAGCTCTCTTTCTTTGATCATGCTCTACAATCTCGGGATAATGGCTTTGCACTTTACATAGTCTATTTCGATTTCACCAAGGCCTTCGATCGTGTTGACCATGCCCTTCTTCTCCTGAAACTCTCCTCTTTCGGTATATGTGGTAAACTTCTGAGCTTGATATCTTCTTACCTGAGCTCTCGTACCCAACATGTTAAGATCTCCAATGCTATCTCAAACTCGGCACGTGTGAGGAGTGGCGTTATTCAGGGTAGTGTGCTAGGCCCGCTTTTATTTTGTCTTTTTGTCAATGATGTGCCAGGTTTCTTTCGAAATGGTAGGCCCTTTATGTATGCCGACGATTTAAAAGTTGCCTATCGATACAAGCCGGCAGATCTAGACACCGTGCTTGATCTATTAAAAATGATCTCGAGGCCTTTGTCCAGTGGTGCTGCACATGGCGCCTTTCCCTTTCTTGGCACAAATGTTCCGTTATGGTTGTCGGTGACAACCATCATCCTCATCTAAGCATAGATGGTCACGATATAAATGTACCTGGCGTTGTTAAGGACCTGGGCATATCATATTCCAACGGTCTCAATCTTTCAGAGCATTGCGCCCTGATTGTCTCCAAAGCACGCAGAACTGCCGGGTTTATCCTCCGAAATTTTAAAACTATTGATACTAGACTTCGCCTTTATAAAATGTACGTTAGACCTGGCCTGGAATACTGCTCGTTTCTATCTAGCCTTCTGCGCGCTAGCGAACGGAAGAAAATAGAATCAGTCCAACACTTCTTCACGAAAAGAATTTTATCGTTGGAGCACCGTAATCTGTCGTATCAAGAACGCTGTGGGCTTGTTAACATTGATCCCTTATGGTTTCGCCGAGTGCAGAAGGGACTATTTTTGCTGTTTAAGCTTTTGAATAATCGTACATTTAATCCCCTTATCACTGTGAGGCAGCTTGACCATCCCCGGCGCAGCAGTCATCGCAATGTCTTTTTATTTCTTCCATTATCTCGCACATTTAAGTATCGACGGCTTTTTTCGGTAAACGCTATGGCCATGTGGAATAAACTTCCCCATAATATAAAAGTCCAACGGAGTTATTCTTTGTTTAAGATTACCATTACTAGTTTTTTGCATTCAGAACAGTTTCCAAGAATTCTGGGCGCCGACACGGTAGAATCTGTTTTCCTGTTCGACGGAGTGCGTGGCATCTGAACTCGATCCCAGGTGTTACCTTGAGGGATACGGCACCGTCTCTGCAGCCTGCACCCGTTGACTTCTTCGGCAGACAGTGAGCGACCGTACACGGATGCTTTCTTGCCTGAGGCAGAATCCCGGTTCCAAGCAAAGACAGAGAGACTGCATACAGACTGAAATTGTGTTAGCCCTTCCCTGATCTGAATTGCTATCATCCTTACAGGCGGCAGTTTTTTCTCCTGAATAACATGAAAATAGGAAAAACACTTATAATGATATATATTCAGGAGTTTTTTTCACTGCCAGCCTCTACCCACTGAATATTTCATCTGACAATGCCTGTAAACCGGTATTAAATACAACTATTATTATTATTAAAGAAGAAGAATAAAAAATGGAAGGTATTCAGGCAAACAGGGTCAGCAGAGCATCTCAAAGAATTTCGTCATCAAAGAAACGCTGTAAAAAGAATGATCCGTCAGGCAAGGAAGAACTATGAATCAAAAATTATTCAACAGGCTGAATATAAACCAAAAATTTTTATTCCATTATATCAATAGCCGACTAAAAAACAAGGACCCAGTAGCAGTACTCATGGATGGGAATGGTGTTGAAGTCGTTGCAAATTGCGACAAAGCCGAGTACTTAGGTCGGTTTTTCGCCTCGGTTTTCACTAGAGAACCGGAACTTCAGCTTGACCACTTCAACAGTGCTGTTATAGACGCCGGTCCAGTGCTTGAATATATAATCTTCCAGGAACCTCTCGTGGAACTAGAACTGCGAAATCTGAAAGAAGCGAAGTCATCTGGTCCGGACGATATACCGGCCAAGTTCTTGAAAGAACTGGCCAGCGAACTGTCCAAACCACTAGTGCATATATTTAATTCGTCATTTGAATCAGGGAAACTGCCATCCGAATGGAAGGCAGCAAATATATACCCCATATACAAGAGTGGTGCTCGATCTAATGTCAACAATTATCGGCCTGTCAGCCTAACCTCCATTTGCTGTAAAATAATGGAATCAATAATCAAAAAGGCAACCATTAAGTTCCTTGAGGAAAACCAATTACTCTCAGATCTCCAGCATGGCTTCAGACAGAATCGCTCCTGTCTTTATAGTTTATTACTCTCCACAGAGCAGTGGACTCGTGCACTGGACGAAAATGGTAGGGTTGACGTCATATACACTGATTTCAAGAAGGCGTTTGACAGTGTCCCACACAAACGTCTCATCTACAAATTATCTGAAATCGGCATAAGAGGAATGCTGCTGACATGGATCGCAGACTTTCTTACAGATAGATTGCAAACTGTGTGCGTCCATACCTCGAAGTCAACACCTACTCCGGTTCTAAGTGGTGTCCCCCAAGGCTCGGTATTAGGGCCGTTACTCTTCTTAGTGTACATCAACGACTGTGTCGACGACCTGAATTGCAGCGCCATCATGTTTGCAGATGATGTTAAATTGTGGAGGGTCATCAGATCTGATTTCGATAGGCACGCACTTCAAGAGGATCTCAACCGTCTAAGCAGCTGGTCTGCTCGTTGGCTCTTCAATTTTAACGTTGGGAAGTGTGTGGTCCTAAGACTGCGTACAAGAAGGACCAGCGAGGAGGATGATTCCTACCAATACATTCTCAATGGGCAGCCCCTTTCAATTGTTGAGGAACAGAAGGACCTCGGTGTTCTAATAAACGCCTCACTTAAACCATCTTCACAGTGTTTAAAGGCAGCTAAACGCGCTACACAGGTCTTATTTGCGCTCAGACGTGGATTTGTGCCGATTGATAAGGAACTCTTCCGAAAAACCTACGGGGTATTTGTTCGATCTCACTTGGAATATGCCATCCATGCCTGGCATCCGTGGTTTAAGAAGGATTTTCTACAGCTGGAACGAGTGCAGGCGAGGGCTACGAAGATGGTCAAGAATCTAAGTCATCTGCCTTACGAAGCCAGACTGGTTGAACTTGATTTGTTTCCTCTAAATTACAGGCAACTACGCGGTGACCTCATCCAAACCTACCGGATTGTCAGATGCCGCGGGTGTGCCCTAGAATTTGCTGACTTCTTCGAATTGGCTGGGATGGAACATCTGCGGGGTCATCCCTTTAAACTGCAGAGGAAGTTTGTCCACACGGAAGTCCGTCGGAACGCCTTTTCGCAGAGGGTCGTTGGAGCATGGAACGGACTCCCTGACGAGGTGGTCCTTTCAGAAACTGTTGACACATTTAAATTCAAACAAGAAACTCATTTTCTGAGAAACTATTGTCAATATAATGAAGATTGTGTAAACAGTGGCAGGTTGCGCCTGGCCCACACATATCGATGACCCTACATTTTCATTTGTCAGATATATCACTGTAAACGTTTGTACTATTGACATTTTTGCATGTGAATAGGGAGCTCAAGGGCGAAAGCCTTCTTTCCTCAATAAAGTGACTTAAAGTGACTATAGTATGATCAGAATTCCCAAGTGGATCTAAAGGTGACACTGACGATGGCTGACAACCTCTACAAAAAATAAGATCAAGTATGTTTGATCCTCGGGTGGGAAAATCCACTACCTGGTCCCACATGCCTATATCTATGGCCTCCAGTAGGTCTTCGAACTTTGCAGAACCGGAATTTTGAAACCAGTGAACTTCAGGAAGATTGAAGTCACCTGCAATCAAGCAGTACTTCAGATTTAACTCAGCTGCAGCGTGAAATGCCAGCGAGAGACAAAGATCGTAATCCTCGCTGGCATTGGGTGGACGATAGACACTACCAACGAGTAAAGAGTAGTTATCTTTTAGGACTACTCGGAGCCAACAGCCCTCCTCTACCGCGGTAAATTGGCAAACATTTGATCCAAACAGCTTGACTGCTGCCCATTTTGGAACCATGTCTTCATTGTGACGTGTTTGGTAAGAAACTCGCCCTTTACCAACTGAAGTAACAGCCTTAAAAATACGAAAGCAGCAAAAGGATCTATCCACAAGTTCATGATCAGTTCACTTAAGGATTGCACAAAGATTCGAAATAGATTTAAAAACCAGTCTCACACTAGATAGGCGTTGGGAGTCTCTAGCAATTAGCGATGCGAATCCTTCTTCCGTCTCCTTATTTCCGCTAAGTCTGACAGAGTTATTCCACCTTTAATCGATTGCAATAACAGTTTCATTACGGAGGATATGGGCAAAGCGGAATTGTTAAATTCGTTCTTTGCCAAACATTTTACCCTTGAAACCAATCCCATCCCCTCAATTCCTCTGACATCTGTTCTAATAAACTCCTCACTCAAACCATCTTCACCGTGTTTAAAGGCAGCTAAACGCGCTACAAAGGTCTTATTTGCGCTCAGACGTGGATTTGTGCAGATTGATAAGGAGCTCTTCCGAAAAACCTACGGGGTATTTGTTCGATCTTACTTGTAATATGCCATCCAGGCCTGGCGTCCGTGGTTAAGAAGGATTATCTACAGCTGGAACGAGTGCAGGCTAGGGCTACGAAGATGGTCAAGAATCTTAGTCATCTGCCTTACGAAGCCAGACTGGTTGAACTTGATTTGTTTCCTCTAAATTACAGGCAACTACGCGGTGACCTCATCCAAACCTACCGGATTGTCAGATGCCGCGGGTGTGCCCTAGAATTTGCTGACTTCTTCGAATTGGCTGGGATGGAACATCTGCGGGGTCATCCCTTTAAACTGCAGAGGAAGTTTGTCCACACGGAAGTCCGTCGGAATGCCTTTTTTCAGAGGGTCGTTGGAGCATGCAACGGACTCCCTGACGAGGCGGTCCTTTCAGAAACTGTTGACCCTTTTAAATTCAAACTAGATACTCATTTTCTGAGAAACTATTGTAAATATAAAGAAGATTGTGTAAGCAGTGGCAGCTTGCGCCTGGCCCACACATATCGATGACCCTACATGTTCATTTGTCAGATTTATCATTGTAAACGTTTTTACTATTGACATTTTTGCATATGAATAGGGAGCTCAAGGGCGAAAGCCTACTTCCCTCAATAAAGTGACTTAAAATGACTTATCTCATGAGTTACTCACTACGAGTAATTTTGTTCCTGCAAATATTCAGAAACAGGTAAACTGACTTAATACATCACACTGAGCTGGAACTGACAGCATCCCAAATTCCCTTATTATTCCCAGACTGGTTGAACTTGATTTGTTTCCTCTAAATTGCATGCAACTACGCGGTGACCTCATCCAAACCTACCAGATTGTCAGAGGCCGCGAGTGTGCCCTAGAATTTGCTGACTTCTTCGAATTGGCTGGGACGGAACATCTGTGGGGTCATCCCTTTAAACTGCAGAGGAAGTTTGTCCACACGGAAGTCCGTCGGAATGCCTTTTTTCAGAGGGTCGTTGGAGCATGTAACGGACTCCCTGACGAGGCGGTCCTTTCAGAAACTGTTGACACTTTTAAATTTAAACTAGATACTCATTTTCTGAGAAACTATTGTAAATATAAAGAAGATTGTGTAAGCAGTGGCAGCTTGCGCCTGGCCCACACATATAGATAACCCTACATTTTCTTTTGTCAGATTTATCACTTTAAACGTTTGTACTATTGACATTTTTGCATATGAATAGGGAGCTCAAGGGCGAAAGCTTACTTCCCTCAATAAAGTCACTTAAAGTGACTTTTCTCATGAGTTACTCACTACGAGAAATTTTTGTTCCTGCAAATATTCAGAAACAGGTAAACCGACTTAGTACATCACACTCAGCTGGAACTGACAGCATCCCAAATTCCCTTATTAAAAGCTTAGTTATTTTTCCCTTTTGCTGAGCAAAGTGTTCTCAGTTTTTCTCTTATTTGGTTTCTTTACTGATTATTGGAAAACCTCTCTAACTTCTCTTCATAATGATCAGCTTTCTGTTATCGTTATCTAATTTGCTCTTTGATAAGTGCCTTATAGGATACTTATAATTAAGTAAGAAGATTAAAGGACTTCTGTAGTCCCCTTATCGATTACATTTAATCATAACTAACTAATCGTAAACAAAAGGTTTTAGTGGGGTCCTCATTTTCAGCTGAGACCCCTATTGTAAGCGTTTTCCTTCCAGGCACCGTGCTAGGTCTTCTTTTGTTTTTGCATTACATTAATGATATTTCATTAGCAGTTAAAAATTATCAACAAATTATGAACAAGGTCCTCAAGGTCGGAACAAGGTATTTAATACCGGTTTACAGGCATTGTCAGATAAAATATTCAGTGGGTGAGGCTGGCAGTGAAAAAAACGCAGTCTCATATCGTGTGTGTTTTCCTATTTTCCTTGTTATTCAGGAGAAAAACTGCCTGTAGGATGATAGCAATTTCCATGAATCAGGAAGGGCTAACACAATTGCAGTCTGTATGCAGTCTCTCTGTCTTTACTTTAGGAACCAGGATCCTGCCTCAGGCAAGAAAGCATCCGATGTACGGTCGCTCACTGTCTGCCGAAGAGTCCAACGGGTACGGCTGCAGAGACGGTGCCGTATCCCTCAGGTAACACCTGGGATCAGTTCAGATGTACTCCGTCGAACAG
>WEDG01010426.1:0-10611 GCA_017591395.1 Schistocephalus solidus | reverse complement strand
TTAACTGTGATGCCATCATGTTGGCAGATAATATCGAAATCCAGAAAACAATTAGCTCTGCTGTCGATGCACAGAAATAACAAGAAAACCTCGAAAAACTAATTTTCTGATCCAGTAAGTTGCCTTTGACTTTTTGCTTATCTTAATATTCAGATAAACAAAAAGTCAAAGGCCACTTACTGAAGCATAAAATTAGTTATTAGAGGTTTTCTTGTTATTTTTGTTATATTCCTCTAGTTCGTCATATGATGACTAAGAAATTTCCTCTGCTGATGAGGATGCAAGTTGGACGTCAGATGTATCTGACGTGGCACCAAACAACTCTTCAAGCACACCTTCAATTGAAAAGGAACCTTCGTTTCGAAAGGCTATGAGTTCTTGAGCAATACGCTCGCGAGTGCCATTGATTAACCAGAGCAGTCTTCTAAAGATTATAAGACGGCTGACCTCTGACCTTCCTGCAGACGCACGAACGCTGTTGGCTGGGGAAAGGGATTTTTCAACGGTGAAGTCAAAGGGCAGTGGTGAGTACGATCATTAAGTACTTGTGAAACAGTTAACTGAGCAGTTTCGAGACACTACCGGGCGTCTAATAGGCAATAATGTTGTAACCTTTTTAGCTATTGATGGGCTCCCTATACATTAGAAAACTAAACGCGGGTTTTGGCATATCCTAGGTAGAATTATGGTGCCCTTTGATTGTGAACTATTCGTTGTGGGAATTCACTGTGGCTATGGAAAGCCTTTAATTAAAATTACTGGACGATGGGACACGGAGGACGGACATCATGGAATCAGCCAAGCCTGCCACAGACATAATATGCATGTTGAAGACTGCGTTGGACGATAACTTTCCCTCATCTTCTAGTACAAGGCTTTTTTTCTCACTGCAACTCTAACCATTCAAAGGTCGTTGTGCACCAATCCTTCAATCCAACAGTCCCGCAGCTATTTATTCGTGAAAAGTGAGAGAGGCAATGAAGGATTATAAATTTTTTGCATTCCTCATCCCTTTTTTTCCTATTGGGTTGTAGCTCATTATGTCTAAAGATGGATTTCATACCTGGCCCTATAGACTTCAACGTTTTCGTTACGAACATCCCATTCCTCTCGTTGTCATCGGTACGCAGAACAAATACCACCGTTACCATTTTTTAGGATAATTCATCTGGTAGCGGCGGCTTTAGCATAACTATGCCTATTGTCCAGTTTCCTTCCTAGACAGTATTCGGCACATACGAAAGAGGCGACATGGTAATAAAACAAGAAGACCCAGCCGATCAGCCATCAAAGCAAGTCTTCGATGGATAATGCAAAGCCAAATGCAATAAATCAGTCTTTTGCAGGCTATGAAAGTGGAGGCGGTGGCCACACGGCCTCGCCTGGATGAGCACATTAGAAGATGCGTCACACAGGCGCCCTAGCCTACTGCAAGGGGTCCGATTGTTCAACAAATTTCGACCCTTGACGACGAAGATAACTTGAGCAAAGCCGTCGCAGAGAGGGCACATAGACAGCAATTGCTAGGTTGTCTGGTCATTACTTACCGTCTAACTAGGTTACCCATTAGGCCTCCCTTGGCGGCGATAGCGTCAGCAATTTTGCTGATCACGTTTTAGCATCGCTCTTCGCCGATGAAGTGACCTACCAGCTCTGTTTCTACGGTCAACACCAGGACAAAAAGGCCTTTATCTTCTCCCTTTTATACGGAATTCTTTTGGGTAAGAAATTTCTCATTACGCTGACGATCTCAAGTGCATTTATTCATTTTCTAAATACAGTGCCAATAGTTGCGTGGATAAAATCAACACTGATCTACTTATGCTCTCACGTTGGAGCTGTACTTCGCATATAGAATTTTCTCCATCCAAGAGCAGTTTCATGTTTTTTGGCCCCGCCAAACTTCCTGGACCCCAAGTATTTCAAAATAGTACTCTTTAAGAACGATCAACCAACAAAGACTTAGGTCTAAGTTCACGAATAAGCTAGCATTATCGCCTCATGCAGATCGAATGTCTGCAAAGGCTGCACAGATAAGTGTTTTTATATCACATAATTTCTTCCTTCCGGAAATAAAGTTAAACCTATACCACATGTTTGTTCTTCCTATTCTAGAATACTGCTGTCCCCTCTTTAGGCTGATGAACGCCTCTGACCGCAGTAAGATTGAAAAAGTTCAGAGGGTTTTTACTCGAAGACTATTTTCTCTTTCTGGATCCAGTATCTCTTATACGGATAGATGCCAGTTGGAAAAAAATTAAATTTCTGTGGGTAAGAAGACTCGATACTAAACTCTGCTTCCTGTTTCTAGTTAACTCTAGCCCAAATCTCCCACGAATAAACGCTCTCACTCCGCTAGATCGACCCTATGCTACTCGTAATTCCTCCCTGATCATTTCTCCACCCCTTAGCTCCACAACAAACTGGTCTCAGTTTTTTGCCTCCAAATATGCTTTTATATGGAATAATCTTCAACAGCAAATTAGGTTGTCGTCTACATTAGCTATTTTTAAAACCAAATTACGCAAACATTTAACTTCGGAAGATATAAAGTTCTTATTGTCTGTTTCCTTCCCAAACTCACAACTTTTGGATTTAAGAAAGGTCCTCCTGTTATTTGAGACAGCTCCCTTGATATTATATTGGGCTCGTATTAAATTACCATCATACTTTGCAGAGTCAATCTTTGCATTTAATTTTTCTTTCCCTACATTGCCAACTCTTGACAACCTTGATACTTTCCTCTGAATTTGCAACCCTGACGATATTCTCCAGGTTCTGTTGATGATCGAGGTGGGTTCTGATGGTTTCGCCTCTTTGGTGATGGACTATGCAGTCAACAGGGTCGCATCTGGATGATGCTTTCTTTACCTCTACTGTCCTCTCTTCGTTTCGACCATGTTGTCTACGATGAGTTCGTCCCCTCTCACCTCCACTGGTGTTTATAAACAGAAGCACTGACTGCTATATTATCTCTTACCCGACAAGAAGCGTTCCGAACTCTCATACGTTGTCAGAAACATCACAATACTATCCTATTGCACTAAGCTATTAATTTTTTAGTGAAGCAGTTTTTATCCTTATTCTTTTTAAATTGGCGGCTCGCCGAACTCCACCTCCAATTTGATCCTAGGAGTTTTTAACTGCTTCTTTTTCAGTTCACCGGATATGCCAAAAATGTTAAACTCTTGTTTTAAAAATGGAAAATCGTTTCGAATCGGATATGTTTACCATACTACTCATTTCTGCTGTTCATATGAATGCTCAAATATTGCAGCAATTATCCACTTTGTATTTATTTTAACCACTGTATTTAGTTTGTAATAATGGGTCCCTCTGGGCCTTAAATAAACAATTTATTTATTTTTTATTTCTTAGGAGAATGACATTGCACTGGACATTTTGGCTAAGGGGACGATATGCAACTGTGAATGTGAGAAGCCAGACGTAAAGAGGTAAAGAAAAAAACTTCAAATTCTACTGTCATGGAATGTGGCCTGGAAACCGCAGTTATATTAGAGAGAGAGAGATTCGCTTTATTTTAAAAAGAAAAATTTTAAAAATTTCAGAAAAAAGGTCCACCATTTACCGTAAAGAATCGTCCATGAATGCGTCTCAAAATATCGATCAATTCGGACTTCCTTAAAAATTTGCCGGTGTCGTACGCTGATGACCTCATTTTTGTTATTCAAAAAAAACAAATAGGGTTTAATACAGTATATAATGGGGGAACTAGGCCAATCAACGTAAATATAAGAGGATTCACATGCGAATGGAGAGCAAAAAAGATGGTGGCACCATTTCAAAAGCCCGCCCCAGAGCTAACATAAAGAGCGATTCCTCCTTCGCGGCTTCCGTTTCTTTTGCAGAATGCATAACTATGGAGGAATACATCGTGTAATCGAAAAGCTTCTGAGAGCAACGCTTATGTCAGTGCAATTATAACTGGTGTTTGTTTATTAACGAACGTCCGGCGCTCACTTATTTTATCGAACAGACTCCGTTCATTTGAGTGCATGAACTTTATTGTCCGTCTTCTCAGTAGAGAACAGCTCTAAAAACAGGTTTTCTGCCACAGGAAGGTCCTCTGCAGTGCTTAAATTTTCTTTTCCCCTCTTTTAAGCCATTTTCCGCCTTCTATCGTCCTCTTCAGTGCGCTCTTCAGCTCCCTCATTTTTATTTTTCCACTGGTTCATAATCCGGCTGAAAGAACACATAATTTTATTATTTACAGAGAGCCATTCTCCATTTTATAAGATGGAAATCCTGCACTTACTTTTTAAATGATTTTAAGAGGCCGTGATGATAGCGGTTCGTGAGAAGCATTCGCTTTACTTAGATGAATTGCTTTTTTCACGGTTACGTATTTTCTACTTTAAAAGATGGCATTTGAATATGTGCGGAAGGGATCCAGGTCACATGCTACCCTTTCTTTTGCGATTATAGAAGTTGACTAAGGAACTTCGTTTGTGACGATATTTCGTTGCGGACGAGATGCTTGATTGGTAATTTGGTGCTCGTGTTTTTCATTCAGGCTTTATCATCAGAAGGAATTATATTCGGTCAGGCTATGCTAGCTGCGTCATTATTAAAAATGCTGTATAAGGTACTAGATTCGCATTGGGAATATTCACCGATTTTGCACTGTTGTAATGCGCTGTACACAGAGCGTGCGTGCTCGCTTCAAAAAACTGGCTGTTGGATGCCCTCCCTTAGTAAGTTGACCTTGTTATGGAATGAAATGATGGCGTCCCATACCAAAGTTGATGCTTAGGCCTTCTTTGAGTTTCAAACAGGTTTGTTGAGGTTCCCAGTGGTTTTCCTTCGTCAGTGTTAGCTTATTTGTTAACCTGAGTTACTGTTACAGGGAAGAAAGCTTAACTCTCTGTGGTTGCATTAGCGTCAACTGCCTCGTTATTCAGCGGAACTGGTTATTGGTGTTACCTTGGCGATGAAACTCGCGTCTTAGTTTTGGGTGCTTTTGAGTTTCCCACAAATTTGCCTTCTTTACGGGGTATTCGTTGTTTTTCGGTTGGGAAGTTGGCGGAATATAAAGGGATTTTCTATTGCTGTCCTCCAGAATACCCATAATGGTGTCAGTCAGTATGCCTTGCTTCTCGTCGAATATCTGGACTCACTGATTAAGGTCCTCCCATCTGACAAAACGAGGGCTGATGCATAATCTTTCTCATTTGTTGCGGCATTATCACTCATGATGTTATTACCATGGTACGATTTTGCTTTTTTGTCTCCAGGAGTCAACGTGGTATAAAAAAACCTTGAAGATAAAGATTTCATTGATATTTTTTCACAAGAGTCTGTACATAAATAGGGTCAACAAGGGCTACGCCCGTTACCCTCAAAATCTACAAAAATCAATTAAAAGTTGTTTTAAATCGATGTTCAGTATTAAAAAAAATTCCTTTGATCACCTAAAATCCAAGCGCTCGTTGAGCAGTTGTTAAGGCACTGTTCTTTATTACAAGAGGACACAAGATCGCATCAGGATGGTGTGAATTATGTGGACGCGTCTTCTGCGACCGTGCCTGATGCACGTAAACGGCTACTGGTTTCCTGTCATGTCTCATTGAGTCCAGTTTGCTTAATAAATATGCATTCTAATGACCCTACGGTTATTTTTTTCACAAGAGCATTTTGATGTATTACAAATCAAACTCAGCTGGCGTTCCGTAACTTATAAATTAATTCGGTCGCTCTTTAACAATCTAACCATGGCACCGTAGGTAGCGTACTGGTCTTCGTTGCGAGAGGTCACCGATTCAAATACTGGTATTGGAGGATTTGTAGACGCGTATTTTAAATTTGTTATCTGCTCTAGAATAGAGCTAAATGTTTTAAGAAAATTTGTAATAATGTAAATTTTAAGTATGACGTTAAGAAAAGTGACTCGGCCATTTTTCGCCTTTGAAATTGATCTTGGAGAAAAGCCTTGATAAGAGTGTTTGAAGAATGCAGAGCACTGTTGAGGACGAATTTAAAATATATTTCGCAGATGTGAATTCAAATGAATGCACGTTAAATCTAATCCTTGATGATTTGCTAGTGCCAGGAGCACTGGTGTTGACAACGCGACAGATTGGGAAGTTCTTTATTCCTGTAAAGGATTAAGAACGGTCAACTAATAATGATATGACTGTGTGCCCACATTGGAACATGGGCGTCTCAAACTGGCAAAAGCGCCCAGGCAATCAAAAGACAGAAAAATTAAGATCCACGAAACTCGAGTACGTTTGTTTGAAATGGAAATAATGAACCAACCCATAGCTTCTTAAATTCACTTAGTGGGAAAAACTTGGTCTATACTCCTATCCATAGCCTGCCTTAGGTTACAGAAAATATTTAATGAAGAAAAGATTTCCTGTCAATATAAATTAATATTTCAGGTATAAATTTCCTAGGATGTTTTGAATCATTATCCATTACTATTGTAATTCTTTTATTTCAATATAAAATGGTTTTCTTAAACTGCGGAAAAAATCAATGCCATGCTGTTTATGTTAAACGTAATATGACTGCAAATTATGAACTATATCACATGAGAGTAGAAGTTGTGTCTTCTTTAAATATCTCAACTAAGCACGTGTGGCTACTCGCATTTGCAGTAACATACCGTCCCACAAACTAGAATATCGAACGCGAGTTTCTGATCCTAATGGAATTGAGCAAGGCTTGCTTGAAGAAAGATATCCTTTTAACTGGAAAATTAAACGCTTCTACTATCGTCTGGTAAACTCGGACTTTTTTGAGTCCTGTGGATGCAACGGTCATCATTTTGTTGAGATGGCAGTGGTAAAACTACTCTTTCTGAATTTACCATTTGAAACACATGATATGGAAGGACAACGTTCGAATTGCATATAATCTCTGTTTAACTGAGATGAGAATAACTTGCTGGATCGAAGATTTTCCACAATAGGGGCTTATATTAATATTGTCCTTCTGTCTGAGAAATCCTTTTAAGAACAGCCTGACGCACGTGAGTAACTAAAAAGACGTAAAGAAGAAAGAATTCTCCAGCATGCTTACGCAAATCTCAGCAATATAGTAGGCAACCAAATTACGCAGAACAATTACCGGACGCTAAAAGTACGTTCACTTCGTTAACTGAAAGAAGTATTGATCTGAATTGCCCAAAAAAATAAAAAACAAGCATCCTCTCGTGTGAAAAAATAACGAACCGCAGATCTCCTTGAAAAAGGAAAGAAGGTACTGACGCGTTTTTGACTAACAGGGAGTGCTGAAAAATTGCAGAAATCCAAATAGGAACGAGGTTTGTAAACTTAAGGCAAACGTACCCCAAAGTAAATGTGAGATCACCATACTGCAGAAATCTTTGATGTTTCGCTAGATCCAATCCAGCTATATGCGCAATAACCAGACAAATCGTGGCGCAGTTCCCATGTTATGGTCTCCAAACAGAAAGCCGTAGACGAATGAGCAGATGAAAACCTAAGTGCTCATAAACTTCTTTCAGTCAGTGTTCACCTATGAATCAAATCATTCTACGCAACGAAAATATTCTTCAATGTTTGCAATATACCACGGTCTTGTTTTCCCACCAAATTTGATAAGAATAGAACAAGTCAGACTGAGGCCTGCCAAGACATCCAGTCCAGATATAATTCGTCCCAATACTATTTGAGAATTTGCCGACGTTCAGTGAAAACTGGCCTCAACGATATATAATGGGGTCCTGTGGGCCTTTAATAAACAATTAATTAATTTTTTTGTATGCGCTACGAGTTGCATTTACTCACAGGTAAATTCATAAAAGCCAACAACCCATGCCATCCAGTTGATTTCATTTTTTGGACTACAAGAATGCGTTTGATACCGAACGTCATCGGTGACTATTTTACAAGATTTGGCAACGTGGTATAAAAACTAACGGTTTTATATGGATCAAAAGTTCCCTGTCATGCCGACTGCAAAATTAATGTTTTGCACCTCAAAGTCCAAGCTTCTTACTGGTAAAAGGTGATTTTCCACTGGGTTCAGTCTAAGTTTCTCTTCTCTTCCTCATTTATATAGATAGATAAATGGAAATTTTTTATTTAATTACCCTGAAGGGCACAACCATTAGAAAAAAAATAAAACGAACGCACAATCGTATAAAGTTGGGTAGATAAAAATAGTAGGTCAGATTTCTGGCTAGGTAATGCGACTTGAATTAATGAGTTAATTAAATAAATAAGAAGAGCAGACAATAAAAAAATCCTTGGGAATTTTCATGGCAATTTTATATGTTGAATGGGGTTTGTTGGTTTATATAATAATAGTAAAAGTTGTATTTAATGCCATTTTACACGCATTATCAGACGAAATATTCAGAAGGGATAAGGCTGGCAGTGAAAAACACTCCTTAATATATATCGTTAGAAGTGTTTATCCTATCGTTATGTTATTCAAGAGAACAAAAAACTGTTGCTTGGGAGATTAAAACAGTTCAGATCAGGGTAGGGCTTACACAAGTGAACTCTGCTTGCAGTCTCTCCGTCTTTTTTAGGAACAGGGATTGTGCTCCAGGCAAAAGTGCATCGGAGGATGTTGGCTCACTTTCTGTCAAATAATTCAAGGGGTGCAGACTGCAGACATAGTGCCTTAGTCCTCAAGGTAAAACTTTAGATCAGGTTAAGATGCCGCGCACTTCGTCGAAATAGAAAAGATATTCTACCGTGTCTGGGCCCAGAATTAGTGGAAACTGTTCCGATGCAAAAAACT
Organism: Schistocephalus solidus; assembly: GCA_017591395.1. Lineage (NCBI taxonomy): Eukaryota > Metazoa > Platyhelminthes > Cestoda > Diphyllobothriidea > Diphyllobothriidae > Schistocephalus > Schistocephalus solidus. Next base: position 1,869 of record WEDG01010426.1, on the reverse strand, counting down.
AGTAAAAGTTCTCGTGAACAAAGAATACATTCGCATGATTTTTACATTCTGGGGTAATTTGTTCCACACGGCTATGGCGTGTACCGAAATGAATCGACGATAACTGTTTGAGCTAATGATAGAAATAAAATAATTGCGATAACTGAGGCGCTGAGGGTGGTCAAGCTGCCTAACAGTGGTAAGAGGATTAAATGTACGATCATTCAATAGCTTTAAAAGTAAAAAGAGACACTTCTGTATTCGGCGAAACAATAAGGGATAAATGTTAATAAGCCCACAGCGTTCTTGATACGACAGATAACGGTGCTCCAACGATAAAATTCTTTTCGTGAATAAGTGTTGGACTGATTCTATTTTCTTCCGTTTACTAGCACACAGAAGGCTAAAAAGAAAACGAGCAGTATTCCAGGACAGACCTAACGTATATTTTATAAAGACGGGGTCTAATATCAAAGAAAAGCCTACAACTCTGATGATAAAACCAGTAGTTCTGCGTGCTTTGGAGACAATCAGGGCGCAATGCTCTGAAAGATTGAGACCTTTGGTATATGATTTGACCAGATCCTTAAAAATGCCAGGCCCATTAGGATTGTGGTCATCTATGCTTATTTGAGGCCGATTGTCGTCGCCAACAACTATTACGGAACATTTATGCAAAGAAAGGAAAGGCGCCATGCCAGCATTGCTACTCGCATGCTCACTTAAATGAACCTCCGTTTCGTTTACCAATAACCATCATCAGAATAACAAACGGAATACTACCTGAGCTGCGGGCCACAGATTCATCACGATTCTCATGGCAAAATAGCACCCCAGAGCGCATTATGTTGACTTCTTCTCCTCACCAATTGCCTGATCTCCCATTATCCTTTCGTACTAAGCTCAGAAGCAACCTATATTGCTCCTCGCTATGCCCTCGTAACAAATTTTTGTTTCTGCTGCTACTATGTTTTGTTAAAAAAGACGAAAAATCGCAGCCGGTTTTATTCCCTCTTGACGTCGACCATCATCTTTGACTTATTGACGACTCCAATCGTTTCCTGTTATTCGTGGTTTCTCCTCTTTCTTGACCCTTGCAAATGGTTATAACTTCATCCGCCATCGCATATGCCGTGCATTATGGGTATTTTGCTTGCGGCCCTATCCTTCTTTACGGTCTACGCATTTTGACGATCGTTTCCCTGAGTTCCTCTGTTGGTGGTCTAAGAAATCAGCAAATGAGAAGTATCATGGTCTGCTACTCATTGCCATCTTCTACCATTTACTTCTCTACAATATCTATGGACCTTTCCTCGTTTCGAGCCCTCAGCTTACGTTTGATGATGCTTGCAAACACCTCCTGTTTAGCATCTTTGACGTTTACGCATATCAATAAATAAATTAATAAATTGTTTATTTAAGGCCCAGAGGGCACATCATTACTAAACCAGAGTACCGTGGCACAACTAAATACAAAGTGGATAATTGCTGCACTATGTGAGCATCCATAAGAGGCAGCAGAAATGAGTAGTATGGTAAACCATATCCAATTCAAAAACGACGGGTACATTTTAAAACAAAAGTCAAAATTTCTTTTGGCATATACGGTGAACTGGAAAGAAGAAGCAAGTCCTAAGTTAAATTGGAGGTGGAGTTCGGCGAGCCGCCACTATAGAGAACAAAAGCTGCACGTACTAAAACATTAATATAATTGATTTGAGAGAATTGGCGGAGGAGCGAAACGGTTGAAAATCGATGACGGTCAAATAGTCCAGATAAATGTGTAATGCTTTCTGTGGCTAAAACCTCTAGAACAATGAAGGCTGCAGGTCTCGATGAATCGATCATTAAAAGTCATTCCGCAAATGTATACAAAGCTCTGTTCAAAAT
>WEDG01010420.1:15000-34449 GCA_017591395.1 Schistocephalus solidus | reverse complement strand
ACGTTCTAAAACCACCAGTGGACTGTGGACAGAGCTGACTCGCATGAAGCTGGGTCGCTCCTTCTTCACTCTTCTCACCTCCGCAGACGCAGTTTTTGCTCTTGGGTCTGATGATTGGGGTATACACGACTGCTCTCCACTTGCTCTGCAAATGTAATTTGGCGTGATGTTTTTACGGATCACTTTTGTGATTGTAAATGCCCTTAGTTATGTGCCCATTCTGTCAACTTCATTCTTGCAAATCCAATTTGGTCAAGGATTTGTATGCTTGCATTTGACTCATTGAGAATACTCTGAATTGGGTTACTTTTCCAGAGATTTATTAAAACCAATTTTTAAGATGTATTTTTTCAAATTCTGTAGGCAAAAGAAACTCGGTAGAAACGCTCACTCCACCAGCCACTTCAGCGGACTCCAGCAATGACTTGACGTCTTGGGTCTGGTCATCCAAGGACCCCGTGAGGACACTTGACCGGATTTGGGGAGCTGCAAGCATTCTCATGTAAACCCCTGCGTTTTCTGATTCGTACCTGAAATTTCTGCAAGCTACGAATAAGGAGCTTGTAATTAAATCTGTGTTGCCATTTTTATTGCAAAAACGTCGAAAGGACGTGCAGTGCCCAACATGTTGGTCTTTCATTGCGAAATGCAAATTTGCCGAAGACGCACAACTTTTGTAAATTTACAAACCAAAAGGTGTGCAAGTTAGTGTGTTGGGTAAATCGAAGGAACGATAGCCTGCCATTAATTATCAGTAATAATACATCTTGCCATTTTCGAATGATGTTCTGGCTAACCCGACATGACCAAACCATGTCCAAACGGACAAATGAGCTACATCGACGCAGTGCAGGGTATGTGTGTGTGTGTTGTGAGCCGTATGTAACTTGGAAGGCAGTCGTCATAAATTATTCTCTGGGCTCCATGTAAGAGGAGCCATTTTTCACGCTGGAAGATACCAGAGATCAGGCATGTGAACACAGCAAAAGATATGGTGCCAGGTATGCAGTAACAACTGCCCACAATAGACCGTCCAAATTCTCCTGGCACTTCCATTGTTTAAATGAAGATAAACGAAGGCATGAGGGTCGCGGTGCTTCGATCCGATCTACAGAAAAAGTTATATCATGAATTCCGTGACAGGCACCTGAATGCGGGAAATTTGGAGGGTTTTCAAATTACAAAGAAGTAATCATGTGCAAACCACTGCCGTAAAGAGTCAACGAGTTTGTGCAGAGCGACCGACTGGAGGTCTGAAAGTCAAACTGCAAGGACTCCTTCTTAACGTAACCTCTGACATTCTCACAAATGGCTGATGTGAGCAGCTCGACACCTGCTTGTTGCTTGACTTCGAAAGGCTTTCAACCACCTGCAATTCCCCCAGTTTGTCAATTCACATAGGTATTTCTAGGGTACAGGCCAACAGCCGTCGACAAGGCAGCTTAAATGGTTCATGTAAGAGCTTATGGAAAATGGACAGGATTTTCCCCAATGCTGATTTTACCCATATATTATTAGTGGAAGTGAACTGTGTTTACATTCTTTAGACACAAGACATACATTTCACTTTAGTGTTTTGTGCCTACAACATGGTGACTGACCATGCACGTTAAGTGATGTGGGTGACCATTGAAAGTGTAATGCGGACTAGAAGGTTTCATCTTAGGGCAACCCTCAAATCCTAACCATAACCCTACAGTTCAATCCCTAGCCCAAACATAAGAAGGCTAACACGAGCTTAAACCCATAACACTAAACTCAAACTGCCATATGCAGCCCTATCGAACAATGTTTATCTGCAATTTAGCTTATTAACCTTATGTTAAAAAAATTTAAAAAACGACGTCTTAACCTTTTATTTCTTCACAAGGTTAACCTTTTTCCTTAAAATTAAACTTACCATATAGATTCCTTAATCGATGTTAGTCATATTAATTGCCAAATAAGGTTGTGAGTGTTTATTCTTTTCGGCAACAAGTTTTCATGTTTGTGTAAGTCAAAAAATTTGACCCAAAATGCCCTCTGCATTAGGAAAACTGTTATAGAACTCATATTTTCGGTAAATATAATTAAGAAATGTATTATTTTAAGGTATTGATAAGCAAAATTAAACAGAATCAACATTTATAGGCAATAAACAGAATACACAGGAAAACGTAAAGTATTTACCAATATTTCAAGGTAAATCTGAAACTCTTCTTAATCCAAAACCCGAAATACTTATGATGTCTTTTAACAAAAGGACTGTGCTTTCAATATGCATAAAATGGTACGTTTTCGAATTTATCTAACACATCTATTTAAAGTTGCAAAAATTCGGTAAGTGTCTACTGCCTATACTACTAGCCATCGTGTGTTTAATAAATTGCAATTTTTGATTGATTTTTGATGCTCTTAGTAATTCAACTATATTTTAAAAGAATAAACGCATACAAATATTATTTCTTGTGCTCGTGTTATAGCCAATTACGTATTCTTAAAATTTTTTACATCAAGAAAGGCTACCTTTTGGTTTTAAACAGTTTCTAGATTGCTGAATAGTTTTGAACCCTGCCGGCCGTTACACTTAAATTCACTGTTTCCAACATATATGCTCTGTCCATTCTGTGTAAGGAAAATACTAAATTTATCTACTGTTTGAATAAGAGGTCACGTAGTTTTTATAAAATATTGTAAAGCATTTGGGTCCTGTTGTAGTGATTGCAGGTAACTTTAATAAATTGACGAACACGATGCATTATGGATGAACATTTCAAGACCTTTAAAAATCTTACAAATAGAAACCTAGTTAAAACAGAAAGTATAAACTTATAAAATTAAAGAAGATGCAATTGGCTATCAAACGAGTAGAATAAGTAATATTAGTATGCATATTATTCGTAAAATATATTTGAATACCTAAAAGCCTCGAAAATCAATGAATTATTTGCAAACTACATGAGTAAGTTTTGCGGACGGTCAGAAACAAGCTCGTTCAAAAGCCCCCCACAGCCTACTGTGATGGAAATATCTTGGTTTTAGGCTGCACGAAAAGCGATGCAACAGCCGCATTTAAATGAAAACCCAGTCCAGAATTTCGGTTGATGATGATGGATGACCAGCGACTATCCAAAGCAGGTTTCTACACAGATTTTGCTACGGGTACTCGCAGGCAGTCAACAAATCACCAACTCGTGCCACTGATGCGACTTCTTCGGATGACCCCCATCTGCTCTCTACACGACCGTCGTCCCCTCGCAAAGCAATTGGGAATCCGATTATAGCCTGTCCTAATTGAGATCGCACTTTTAACCCGGTCACCTGCGAATCCATTACATAGAGAATGGCAAACATTTGCCTCAACGCATGCATCAAAAATGCGAAATCGCGGTGTCTGTGTTTGGGGGACCAAGTCGTGTATGAAGTACGTGATGACGACCGCATCAGCAGTTGCGCCCATTCCAGGCACCAGTTCACTGACAGACTCAGACGGTCACTGGGAATCGACGGCTCAGCGCATTTGCCTCATTTTAAACAAGCTGACGCGCTTGAAGCTGTCACGGTGCACTAAAAGGCACAGCCTGGAAAATGGCAAGCTGTCAGGATAATTCGGACCGTCGGGATAACTCATACCGCACTATCAGACACCTGTGTGTTTGTGGGGGGTGGTTGAATGACGGGCTGAGAGTCAGGAGGCAAAGGCGTTAGACCGTTCTTGCCTTCTTGAAAACTGACAGTATTACCTCCTCCCCCTTCCCCGAAAAACGTGCCAAAGACCAATTGAGATTTTATTTTTTCACCTTCTTTAGAATTTCCGGTTTCACTCAGCTTGAACGATATGGTCTTTATTGGAATATCTACGTCTTTCATACACAAAATGCAAGTTCTTCCTTTAATAATTCGCAAAACGATCTGATAAATTTTCAGAAAATTATCGATTGAGGGTCAAACGAGGAGCTTAACCATTGCGAATAACTCATGCAGTAGGACCCGATGTATAAGAAAAAAGACGTCTTCGGGAAATGGTGAAGACACATACTGTTATGCTTTTATTTACCACAAGTTGATTTTCTTTGACTAAAATGTACATCTCATATGAAGACAGACAAAGAATGCTGTCATACATTCAAGTGCAAATGCAATTCGGGTGGGCCACGATACCTCTCTTTTAAATGTAACACAATAATTTGATATTTCTACCGACGAGAAGGTATAAGCTAGATTGTTTCACTAATCGGGTATGGTACGGAAGAGCCTTTTCGCCCATCGCCATGAGCCTCACAATTCACATTATGTATTTTGGAAAAGAAACTGACTTCCTGCACGCACGACCAGTGAACTATCCGACGCGCGCGCGCAGGCCTCTAGTTGGCTGCGCGTCGGGGCCTCTGCGTTTCCATACAGAACTCCTACTGGTCTTTTCTCGCCTATTTCTCTAACAAACAGGGGGCGCGATTATTGTAGGGCTCTGAGTAAAAACCACTGCTTAGAACCCTACAACACTCTTACCATTGGGGATTGGACCTTACGAATTTGCTTTAGGTACATAGTCATCCCGCTATGATTTGGGGGCTCACTCTCGTGCCCCGGCAGCAGCCGAATAGCGGTTAGCATTATAGGCAGTACAACAGTACTGACAATAAGCAGGGATACTAGGACGGCCATTTACTGCTTTTTAGTCGTCAGCAGCCAGCAATACTCGATCTCATGGTCTGGCGCCTTATTGTTGCCTCCAGTCTGGCAGAGCTAATGGACATTTACGCATCTTCTTCAATCAATGCCTGTGCAAGAGGTATGTCAGTCAAATTCCGTCCGGCCCAAAAGTTTTCTTGATCTCTCAACCATGGGATGAATGTCCGCCGCTTCTTCACACTTATTGTATTAGAAATTGCCCTCGGAATGGGTTGTTGCTGACCGTAAATCCGTATGTCTTTAACACACCAAAGGCAAGTTATTCCTAAAATAATTCTTAAATATATTAAATTAAATTTCATAAAAAAGGGATGAAGGGTCAATCAAGGAGCCAAACCCCTGCGGATGGTTCGCGCAGCAGGGGAAGATATATTAGCAAAAGACATGTTAAGACCTTTCATTAGTACCCGACTTCAGGTCAAAGTGGAGCCACAGAAAAACGTGATTAGGACAATTTCGGTAGGTTACGTTCTAGCTTGGTCATTGCGTTATTAATTGGCAGAAGTTGACTTTTTTAAAATAGAATTTCCATCGTAAATGAAGGTGGACACTTAAAAGTTATATGTGCAAAAAAGCGGATTGCATGTCTTTTAACAGCTTAAGCTGGGTGCAGTTTCTCCTTTCTTTCGTCATGTCATGACAATTTTACAAAGTACGGTTTTGTACAGTCTCCTTTTGTGTACCAAAACTATTCGTACTCCTTAAGGTGTTCTCCTTTATCAACTGAAGGGATTTCATGACTTTCTAGAGGTGAACCAGTTACTGGAAATCTCAAATGACATCTAATGACACCACACACGTTGGCATCCAGCCTAATTTGCTTGATAGTCAACTTCGCGTCACCTGCATTTTTTTGCAAAAAAACACGTTCTACTAATTATTTGGAAATTGATTTCTCGAAACTATTAGTCCAACCAAAACGCTTGATTTCTGGCCTCGCAATCATAAGGAATCCCAATAATTGACTTATTTTATCACCGTCTCCGTGTGATTGCTTGCCTATTATGCAATCAATAGACATCCCAAATTGCTGAACAATATGTGGTCTGCAGATGCACCAGCCAGGCCTAGTTGAGCTAGCGGGCAAATACTGTCTGAATCCGAAAAATTTCACATCTGCTCAGTCTTGTCCTGTCTACAAGTGTCCGGTAAGCTAGAAGATGTGCAGTCGATTCTGAAATTTTTGACCCATCTGACACAAAAACAATCCCCAGCCTAACATGGTTCAGTTTTTGTCTCATTAGTATGAAGTATTTTTAATGAATTAAAATTAAAGTAAATGGAATGAAAGAAACTAATAAAAGTAATATTGGGGAAAGTAATAATGAATAAATTATTTCTGACACTGAGACGCTAATACACGGCTAACGTAAACACGCATCGCAATTTTAAGGAAGTGCAGTTATTTGCAGTTGCTCCACTGCAACCATGCTCTCAATGATGTCGAAGCGCTCTGTAAGAAACGGATTTACCTCTAGCGCATGGCATACTGATGGAGTGCGTATGGTCATAAACAAGGTCCACGTAAACGGAGGTCATGATGCCGGCTTCCCTGCACGAGGCTGCTCCTTCTAGCGTGTTGTCCTTTTCAACCGGAGTGAACTCATGGCTTTCTCTAGGTACCATCCTATGCACAACATCCATTTTAAACTGGCAATCAGATCCGCGGTCCGCAATGATTCTTTCTCTAAAGTGTGGCACAGCTATGATGGTGCCTTCGTTTTTTATGAGATACAAGTGTTAATAGTACTTCTGCCAACCCGGCTTCGAAACCCACGATAACTTCCAACCCCCACCACCGGTGATCAAACCTCCGATTGCCAGCCGCCCTCAATCACCGGCACCATTCTCCCTCCCGTAACCCCGGCGTCGATCACCCCTGTCACCACTTCAACCACCGAAGAGACCACCTCCGACTACCCGCCACCTACTACTACTAAGACTAACTACTACTAGGCCACATGCGTCTCCACGACAACCTGTGGTAGAACGCTGCCGATTATACCACAGTACCACCTCTACTCACGAATCTCTGCATCACACATGGTCACACGCAGCAACACAGAAAACATGCATTTCGACCAGTACCTCTCACTAAGAAGGCAGTACGACCCTCAGCTCTTTCTCCATGTGGCCTCTCTGCTGCATGCGTAATTCGAGCCTGAGATTATTGCAGCTAACTAAAAGCCGTGGCTTGGAAGGCTGCCAACTGACGCCATATACCAGTCTACACAGCCCATTGTGTGTTATGCGTTGATTGGCTGACCAGTGGAGTCAGACGGCGATGGATCCTTTTTACGCCCGGTTTTTATAATCCTGGTGCGAGTTTCAAGGGGATCAGGTCGTGCTGTGGCGCATAAAGACGGGTTAGTCGGCCCCGTCGGTCATTGCGCCCATTCCGCATCAGACGACTGACCGGCTCAGACGGTGGTCTAATTCTGCTGCTGGGGGAATGAGTCAGGTCAACGGATAAGAGCACTTTCCTCACTATACAAATAAACGAGCGCATTGTGGGCAGCAATGTCCTTTTTACCAACAAAGCGTCTGTGTTTTATAGACAACTGCAATGCCCAAAAAGAAGAATGTCTTTGTCCAAGCCGACTATGAGAAAAAAACTGAATGAAAAGAGAAAATAGAATTCTATGCGTCGTTCAACTAGCATGTGTAGAATAATTTGGCACGTAAAAGATGAGGTACCAAAGAAACAGAAAACGATAAAGAGTGTACAAAACTGTAAAAAGAGCAGAATATTCGTTTCAAAACTTCCTGATTAACTTTACTTTTTGATAAATATATCAGTTGCAAATTTAAACAGCTTCTCATCAATGTTTCAAATGGCAACCTATCACGTCTAAGTAGAAAGGTGTGACGAAACATTGTGCAGAATAAACGCACTATAAAACAGAATTTGCTTACTCCTTCTAAGCAAATGGCGTCCGATACTAAGGCAGAAACTATTCGCAAAATTTATCTCAACATCTTAGGGCAATCAGCAAAATCTAGTTTTCTTCCCTCTGCTTATGACACCATCTGCGACGTCTGGCGTCTGTTGACCCAGAGATTGTTAACCAGCATGCAAAAAAACATCAAAATGATGCGTGAGCCAGTAGTGCTTTGGTCATTACCCGATCCTCCTTTAAGCATGACCTGGGCATCATACTGAACAGTAAATGTTCTTAGCTGTATACATAACATTTTTTGATGTTTTTACCCACTCATATGAAAAACGGTCATGTGCTTACCATTATTTTCATAATAATAATTATTTTTTTTTCAAGAAACTCCAATGAAAGCGAATTGAAAAGTTACTGATATTCCATGGAAATGCGTACGTAATCTTTACTTCATGTGTGCTATCAGTTTCGTTTCTATCATCCTCAATTTCTGAGTGTCAGACTGCTATTTGTAACTTTCGTAAGGAACTAGGTTAATTATAATAAGTCTTCTTTGCATGTCCAGCCTTGCAGAGGATTGCCAAACTCATGAAATGTAGAGATCGAACTTTGGGGTGGAATTCTCACACATATTTTAAGTTGTGTATGTTGTATGTTGAAATAGTTTGAGACCCAGAAACCTGGTTGCTAAGCCAGATTTCATTTGCGATGTATTTAATTGAGGGAAAGCAGAAAACACGTGTTGTGATATCTTAAAATAAGCTTACGCTTAGAACCAAATAGAATGGTGGTGCGTGTTTTTCCATAAGTGAATACTAATATCAGGCATAATATTCTATCAGTAAGTGGTGGCTTTTTCAGATTTCACCAAAATCAGTCCTATGCTGAACATCGGCCAATGATACGGAATTGATAATTCATGAATATTCCGTGGAAATACTTGTTTACATAAAGAACCTAGGCTATATTACAAAATTAATTCAAACGTAATGCAGCCGTCTAAAAAGTCTTTACTTCCTGTATGATATCAGCATCTTCTTCTATTGTCCTCAATTTATGACTGTCCAACTGCTTTTTTTAACTTTGTCGTAAGAACACGGGTAAATTACCATTTGTTTTCTTCACATATTGCTCTTGTAGTAGATTGCCGAACTCGTTAGATGTAGACTTTGAATTTTGAGGTGGTAGTATTACATGTATTTCTCGTTGTTTAATTTGGTTTTTTTGCGGCACAGAAGGATGAATGGTTGTGCGCACATATGTGCATTTGTTGACTATTCTGCTGCCTTCAATACCATCCTGTGTCATCTACTCCTTTACAAAACATCCGCGTGTGGCTTTCCCGGCTGTGCTGTCTGTTGGCCCGAAGACTATTTTACTTCCCGCACTCAATTCATAGACTCTGGCAGTCTGAAATCTACTGTCCTTCCCAACTTCTTTGGTGTTCTTCAAGGTGTAATCCTATCCTCCCGCCTCGTCTTCCTCCACACTGACGATCTGAGATCACCAAAGGATTATCCGTATATAGTATATACCGACGACATAGCTGTTGGCCATCCTATTAAAAACCAGACATATCTCCAGTCCCTGACGGACGACCTGGATCATATCTCAAGATGGTCGTCAGATAATGGTTTTCAACTTAATCAGGACTAATATGTCCAATTTGTTCTTCACCTGCCACCCTCTTCTAGTCCTGAGTCCTCAAACGTCCTTCCCAACGAGGTATCGTCCTTCCGGTTCCATGGCGTTACTCTGACATCAAATCTTTCCTTCTCCCTTAATATGGATACTCTTTTTACTAAAATTCGTAAATCATTTTTATTATATCTGTCGTTTACGTTCCTATCACACACCCAAATCCATTATCTTCCCGTGATTTTTCCAAACTGCGTTTTAAAAAGGATTTGCCGACGTTAAAACGTATACTCCGAACGCTCTTGTCTGCTGGCGGTGATTATTATACTGTTTTAATAGATACTATAATAAAACAACACTTTGAAATTTTCCGAGCGAATTCTTGATGATGTTGCCCACTCCCTACAATCTGACCTCCTTGTCGTGAAGTCTTTGGTGAAGACCTAAACAACTAGCCTGTTAACTTCCACGCGCTCCAGTTGGAACTAATACGTGTTGTGTGATGAAAGCTTCATGTGTTGTTCTTAGAACATGGTACTCGAAGTCCTACTTTGAGCACTTCGCCTACAGGTATTTCCATAGAATGCTGGATGCATTGAAGTCACGCATGAGAAAATCATCAGGTCGAATGCCAATCTCCTTTATGTTGTCCAGCGAGGGAGTAGCTCCATCGACGTCCATCCGCGGTGGTCGGTAGAAGGTCATGGCTTTTTCGAATAAAGCATTTTGTTCAGCGTGTGTTGAAACAATTCAAGAGTAGCGGAAAATACTTTCATTCGGGGGTAGGAGCATCTGACTCGGATAAGTTCTGGAGAACTACGCACTTCTTTCGTTCTACGAAATCCGTAAGTGAACCTCCAAGCCAATTTTAATCTGAAGGCACTGAAGAATTAATGGGAGTTGTTTTTGACTTAATACTCCTTTGATTGAGTTTCCCATTCCACCTTGCCCGAAGTTTGTTTCTTTGATTCCGAGTAAGGCTTCTATAGAACAGCTGGGATAGCCAACAGAAGTTTCATTGGACTCGAGTCGTCTGGAACGCCCAGCTGTGCCATCGTCCTCCGATGTCTTGCATCTTGTTGTAGAATCTCCTTTATGCTGCTTAGGAACCTTTCTTCTTTTAATTTTCATTCGCTTTTCCCTATTCTTTCGGAAGCTGAATGACTGTATGGACTAATAAATTTATGTTGTGTATGTCAGCTTCCAGAGCTACCAGAATTTTTTCGCACTTTAGTGGGAGGGGCACGAATGCCAAAATGCTCATCCGTACGATGATTTTTGTGATAAATTTATTTGTGATATTTTACAATAATCTTACGCTATTAAAGCCTACGAATCAAATAGAATGGTGGTGCATGTTTTTCCATAAATGAATACTAATTGTAGGCATAATATTCCTTCAGAAATGGGTGGCTTTTTCAGGTTTCACAGTAACCAGTCCAATGTTGACCATCAGCCAATAATACGGAAGTGATACTTTATTAATATTCCGTAGAAATACAGGTTTACGTGAAGAACCTAGGCTATATTACATAATTCATTCAAACATCATGCAGCCGTCAAACAAAGTCTTAACTATTTTGGGGGAACACGGATTAATTAGAATTATTCATCTTCGCATATTCCTCTTGCAGTAGATTGCGGAACTCTTGAAATATAGACATTGAATTTTGAGGTGGTAGTATTACAAACATTTCTCGTTGTTTATTTTGTTTTTTTCCGGCACAGAATGACTAATGCTTGTGCAGATTTTATTTCGGGGGAAAACAGACAGGTCGGTTTGTGATATCTAGCCTACGAAGCAATTAGAATTATCGTGTAAGTTTTTCTACAAATCAATACTAATAGAAGACGAAATATCCCTTCAGAGAGTAGCGACATTTTTTGGTTTTACAATACTCAGGCAAATGCTGATATCAGTAATTGCATTTTTCAGGGAAAAAAGGTGATTTTTATTTTAAAAAATTAAGATTTTCATGGTTTGTGGCACAAAATATCAGTAGACCGATGTAAAAATAAATTATTTTGCCGCATTTACATGTTAGACCATACAAAATATAAAAATAAGAACCCAAGGTTGTCCGTTAAGTTGCTGTCGTACGCCGTACGCGAAAGATGTTCAGAAAAATCTTTTATGTCGGTTAACCATGGAGGAAGACGGAAAATTAAAAATTGAAAGGGCAGACGTTAGACCGTTTTCCAAAACTCGGAGTATCAATTTGGCCATCAGTTGCAGATTTTTAAAATTAAATTTTGGCATACAAGTAAACAAAAAACACTCTATAACTTAATTTTAAGAAGACAAAATGTTTGTTTAACCTCCTCAGTATAACTTCTTTGCTAAGACTTGTCGTCTTGGACGTTTTCATTTTTAAACCTGTCTAACAATCTAACCAAAATTGTCACTTATATTAACAAGATTGTTCAAAAACTCACAACTTCGGCGCATTATTTAAAAGAATCTTATTTTAAAGGTTTTTATAAATAGAAAATAATAATATATATTTCGGATAAATCGACTTAAAACACTTAAGATGGTAACATTTTGAAAAGTATTTTAGAAACGATTTAAAACTCGCCATCATCAAATACCCCATATGCGTATATATAATGTTTGACAAAATATGCTCAAAATATTACTTTTACGATCGCATCTGACAATTAACAATTGACAATTATAAGTCACTGACTAGCCTGTCCAAATGTGAGCCTATAAAATATATTATCCCTGTGAAGTCCCAATGAGCGCGGTAAGAGGAATAGCTGTTTGTCCTACATGTTCCTATTCCCGAACCCATGAGCTGATGTAAAACGCTGAGGGATGCAGCCTGGTCTGAGTTTGCTGGTCTTGTGAAAGTAAGGATATTTAATGTGTTAGAGAATCACCTGTACGGCTATAGCCCAACTAACCAGCCAATTCCATTCGTCAGAGTCTCAAATCCAAAAACTGTACACTAACAGGTTCAGCCACCGGAAGGTCTCATTATATCGCTCGATCATACATAAAAAGACTGCACTACCTAAAGTTATAACCTATGTGTTACAAGCAGTAAAGGATGATCTTATTATGGTTTATAAGATGATACATGGTCTTGAGGATGGATTGAGCTCTGAGGAGATGTTTCAGGGGCACATGTCTCCCAATCTTCGTGGGCACTCGATGAAGCTGCGCACGAAAATGTCCTGACTGAACCTTCGCAAAGGGTAGTAGAGAGCTGGAATTAACTCCCCGATCAGTCGTGGACGCGAAGCCCCTTTAGCTGCTCAAGAAAGGCTTGGATGACTCCTTGGACAGTCTGAACCTCAGCTAACTGTCCCGTGGACCATAAAACATACTATTTAAAATCACATAACTACTAATATCTTGCGAGTAACCTGTTATGGTAATTGTTATGATCTGCATATCCCGCAGTATGCAACATACTGGCATGTTCACAATAGTTTTTTTCAAATGCATTGACGATTTTCTTTGCTAAATAAACTGAATAACAGCAATATTACCTGCCTACATAAATTCAGTGCCAAGTCAATTACAGAGTAATGAGATTGGAGGCTTACACGTGATCTTTACTCTAGCTTTACCGAAATATGCATAGTAATATTAACATATTAATGGCCTATCTGCCGAGGATTCAATTGTATACTTGTTCCTTCAAATTCATTTTAACTTTTACATTTATGCTTTTTTCAACAGTCCTTTGACTGCACGGACTACGGCTCTAGTACTGATAACCGCGCTTCAATCGTGTGAGATGGTGCGTCGGATACTATTTGCAGAATCAGTTAAAGGACAGTTAATTTGGTTTTAGAAATGCAAAACTCAAGTAAAAATGATAAGATTTAAAAAAGTGAAAATTCCGTAGCAAATTTCGGAGAACCCCTAATTTATGCAAGGGAATCGGTGTTTTCAATATGAGGCCTTAACACAATTCCACCTTTCCTGCGCCGTTTATTTTTTGGCTGGTAGGAAACTTTACCAGACATCATGCGGCTTTGACACTGGCTATCTTTAGATTTGGCCGAATAAACGCAGAGAATAAACCTATATTTCAAGTTACTTATACGAAGCAGCTTACCTAGTGGGCAGACACTACTATTCAGTGATAGCGACTGACTAGATTGATGACAAAAAACGCTTCAAAAAGCTATTTATTATCCGCATGTAGAGAATCGGCGTATTCCAGTGCCTGAATGACTCTCAAATTATAATATTTGTTTGTTTGTTACATGGACCACTGGCATTGAACGGTAATTCGGTACACATTCAATTCCGTCCAGCATATCTTCATTTGCGGGAATTCGTCTGCTGAAACCATCTACCAGAGAAGGCTTTTCTGTGCCAGAACTATGAAACTGAGGCCTGGTCTACTTACCACTATTGATGAAGTTCTGGTTTTTAGTCACAAGTGAGGAGAGAGGTAAGCTTTATTTTGGAAGTGTGATTCCAATAGTTTCAACAAAAAATGTCCCCCATGAATAAAGTTGGGCACCGGAAGATGCCCAACGAGGTAGAAGAAGAAGAACTTTGACGCATACCACCCCAGGAAAGTGTGGAGACCTAGCACCCCAACCAAACTGTCAGCAAATGCCTCCTGGTTACTTAGATTTAGTGCCCACAATAGTGTTCTTTATCAGATGGTCAAAACCATAATTAAAATTGTTAAATCTTTCATAGAATCCACCGAGCACTCTCTTTGCGGTAGATTATTCGGAATTACAGTCAGTTTAAGCTTAAACTTTTCATAAGCAAATAATAATGTGTAGTTTCATTTTGAATTCCATGGAATTAATATATTCCGCTGGATATCCTTGCACTCACTGACAACGGCTTGCAATTTTCTCATGGTATTACTTCTCGTTGCCCGGGCCTATCCACTAGCGAGGTAGGGTCTATTCGATGTTCAAATCCAGCGCTTTATTGTCAAAAATCGCTCGTACAAGCGCCCCGTATATTCCGTGGCCTATTGCTATTAACAATGTTCATGTCTGTGTCGCCTATACAATGAAAACACCAGGTCAGTTGCACTACACTTAATGTTAATTAAGTAATCTTAAGTGCGTGTTTTGAGACTGAACTATATGTGCCTGTAAATGTGTTCGGGGAGATGCTTATTCGCAAACAAAACGCATGAGCTTATTAGAATAGCAATGCACGGTTGTAACTGTTAATATGGGGTAAACATTGTGCTAATTAGACGAACCATCACGTTTTGGGTACCCATCCTATTTTTCGGAAGGAGAACTACGCTGGAAAGTTGATACACCTGGACACAGTGAATTCCCGGAGGTGGTTCATGTGAAGGAATTTTTACATCTGCAAGAAGGAAAATGTTCCTTTAATGCCTCACATGCATTCTGGTCAGCGACAGACGGAGGCCGTGGGACCAGGGGTATGCGTTGGTTTTGGTTGCTATGCGACCATATGAACAATAAATGCGATAGCTCCTACGTCCGAGGCTGATCCTTGTGTATATATTTATATTTTCTTGACTGGTCACTTCCGGGTAGTTAGTTTGTCGATAATTGCGCCATAATGACATTTGCAATAGCAAAATGTCCTCCGCCTATCCCAAGTTCCGGCGATTTACGCCTGACCAAGAGAAGAATCTGCTAAACCTAATGCATCAGATGTGACCAACAGAGGGGCGTTTGCAGGTGTATCTCCGAAGTAAATTTGCTGTACTAAAACGGTTTGAATTACAAGATAAAGGACTTGGAAAAATGCATCGCCGGATTTTTCGGTCTGATCCTACCGTAAAAGGAATTGAAAATTCATTTTTTTCCATGAAGGGTGGCTGCCGCCCTGATTTATTTTACGAGATGAACAAACTTCGAACAGCCTGCTTTACGACGTCGGCTCTGCTGGCCACGTATGCTGGGTATCCGGAAGTAGTCCAAATGGACGAAACCTACCGGACAAATAGGCGGGGGTGTGCATTGTACCCCATTGATGTTACTGATACGCACGGGCATGCTCAGTTCGTGTTCGATGCGTTTGTAACTCAGGAAGATGCCCTTAGCGTATGCTGCGTGGTCAGTAAATTCAAGGAAATAATGGGGTCCGCCATCGATAACTTACGCCATGCTTGCAAGATTGCTTCATTAATAACTTGAAGATTACCATCGATTATGTGCTCTCTCAGAAACACTTAGCACAATAGGCAATGTAACTTGGAAGTTTACCCTAGAATTACGAAAGCAACCCAACCCTGCTTGTTGCGCCAACTGAGGCTGAAATTTGGGACCCGTCTAGATCTGCCGCTCTACAGGATGTAAGCAAACCCACCTCCCCCAGTCGAGAGAGAGCTCAAAGAACCAGTGCTCGTTGAGAGCGCGCCAGTTCTCCAGTGAAAATCACCGTTCCCGATTCCGACCAGTTTCTCCTCGGATTATCTAAGAGGGCACGAACACACCAGGCTGCTAGTAATCAGCCATACGCCATATGCCTGATGAAGTGAAGTGAATATGCAAATTAACTCACCAAGAACCGGCAATGCTAGGGTTAAGATCTTAATCGATCCCATTCTGTCAGCGCGCCACACTCAACTGATGATCATGAACGTGAAGGCTGAGGACATGTGTCACATATAATACAGAGAAAAAGTGTGCAATATGCCAAACATAAGCAGTCCCCCGTTTTATATGGCTGAACTAAGCGGGTCTTGGTTGGGTTTTGAGACGAAGAATGAGCATTGTTTGCCGGGGCTGCCCACGGGATGAATGTTGTCCTCTCCGTAGAACATCTGTAATGGGAGCATAGGAGTCGAGGATGGGGGCTACAAGTTGTCAGGCCACACATACGAAAACAGATGTTCTCCCCTAGTTTAGCCATCAGGCGACGTGATTTTTAAGGGTGTGGTCGCTTAGCCGTGCCTTGCCTTAGTTGCCACAGATATGATTTGGTTCCCAGTTAATGGACGAAACAGGAGCCTTAATCACCGGTACAATCCAATTTGAGTCATATACCTGGTGGTTCCACTAAACAGGCATTCTCTACACCCCACAGAGACACACTGATCTCTCTTTGCGTTAACGGCTTCTGCTTTTTTTCCAGACCTTGGATAGATCAAATCGATCACGCTAGAACCTCATTTCGCACATTGAAATATTAGTTCTGCACAAAAGTGCGATAAACTCGTTGATTTTTACTTGAAGAAACGGCAGTATTTTTCGCATGATTACTTCTTCTTAATTTGAAAACCGTCCAGATTTCCCGCTTTCAGGTACCCGTCCCGCAATTCATTATATGTCCTTTTCTGTAGATCGGAGGAGGCAGACCACGAAGCACCGTGACCCTCATGCCTTCGTTTATCTTTATTTAAACAATTGGTGCCAGTAGCAATCGGACGGTGTATTGTAAGTAGTCGTTACTGCATACCTGGCACCATCATCTTTTGCTGTGTTCACATGCCTGATCTCAGGAATCTTCCAGCGCAAAAAATGGCTCCTGTTACATGAATCCCAGATTATAATTTATGACGACTACCTTCCAAATTACATACGGCTCACAACACACACACGTACCCTGCACTGCGACGATGTAGCCCCTTTTCTACTTAAGGACATGGTTTGGTCATTTCGGGTTAGCCAGAACATCATTCAAAGATGGTGAGGTTTATCCTATTAGATAATTAACTGCAGCCATCATTTACCCAACTGTTTCGCTACGTCGCATAATTGAGGTCCACCAAACTAACTTACACACCTTGTGGTTTGGGAATTTACCAAAGTTCTGCATCTTCAGCGAATTGGCATTTCACAATGAAAGACCCACAGTAATCACTTAACCCAGGTGTTGGGCACTGCACGTCCTTTCGACGTTTTCGCAATAAAAATGGCAACACAGATTTAATTACAAGCTCTTTATTCGTAATTTATAGAAATTATAGGTTCGTATCAGAAAACGCAGACGTTTACATGAGAATACTTGCAGCTCCCCAAATCTGGTCAAGCATTTCCACTGGGTCCGTGGACGACCAGACCCAAGACGTCGAGTCATTGCCAGAGTCCGCTAAAGTGGCTGGTGGAGTGAGCGTTTCTAAAGAGTTTCCTGTGCGTAAAGATTTTGATTTAAATTCCATGTTTTTTTATGCATATACAGAATTCGAAAAAAATTCGTCTGAAATTTCTTCGTCTACAGAATTTGAAATATACTTCCGAAGTTTTGGGCACTGCACGTCCTTTCGACGTTTTTGCAATAAAAATGGCAACACAGATTTATTTATAAGTTCTTTATTCGTAACTTGCAGAAATTCCAGGTTCATATAAGAAAACACAGACGTTTACAAGAGAAAACCTGCAGCTCCCCAAATCCGGTCAAGCGTTTCCACTGGATCCTTGGACGACCAGACCCAAGACGTCAAGTCATTGTCGGAGTCCGCTGAAGTGGCTTTTGGAGTGAGGGTTTCTACCGAGCTACCTGTGCGTAAAGAATTTTATATAAATTTCAAGGCTTTTTTATGAAGACAGAATTTGAAAAAATACATCTGAAGGTTTGTTTTAATAACTCTCGGGAAAAGTAAATCAAGGCAGAGGAATAAAGAGGATTCTGAATGCGGCCAATTCAAGCATACATATACTCGACCATCACGCCAAATTAGATTTGCCAGAATGCAGTTGACAAAATGGACAATCACCAGAGCGGATACACAAAGTAAAAACACATTGAAGGGGCTACTTCTGGGGCTAATGCTTCTGTGAAAAAAAGGCACACAAACATCATGTCAAATTACATTTGCAGCTGGTTTCACTAGCAGATGCTGTTAGCCTTCTGCCTCATAAAATGGGCCTCGTGGAAAAGAGCATGACTAAGAGAAAAAGAATGCAGAGCTAGGGGATGGCAATCGTGCATACCTAAAGCACTCCCGAGACCAAAAACTGCATCTGCGGAGGTGAGAAGAGTGAAGTCGGTGCGATGCTGCTTCATGCGAGCCAGCTCTGTCCACTGGCCGAGAGGGCTGCTGGCGTCTGGCGGCGTAAACATCTCCACAACGTTGAATCTTCTTTGCCTATTTGATCACCGGTGACAATGATTCGGCCGCAAAAGGGCGTGGCTCCTGGTGCGTATAATGCAGTTCCCAGGTGGCAGAACTCCACCGAAGCAAGGTAGAAGGGAGCAAGTTGGGAGGTGTCATCGCAACCACCGAAAACGAAGACGCGACTGTCGCCGGGCAGACAGGCAGCAGCTAGGGCGCTCCTATTCTCCCGCATAGCGAACAGGTTGAATCACCTGTTGGTAGTTATTATTCAGGTTCATAAAAAACACTATAAAATTGCCAAATTTTGAAGTTGATGGGGATCATTGTGTACGCAAAAGTAATATACGGATGGAAGGTGTTATGAATAAATGCTCCAAGGTCTTCCGAAATCTCATAAAAAGTAGAAACAGTAAATGGAATGATTTGCAAAAAAAGCAAAACGATCCACCACACCGCTAAATAAGGAATGTGCTCTCTCATCTTTCCCGACTGACGTTTTAGACTTCACAAGAGGAAAGGCATCCTGCTTCGTTTTCTCCACCAAAAACGCCCAGCAGCGTCCTGCCTTCTCCACCGCCCGTCGGCTTCACGACTGCGGCTGCGTAAAAGCGGCGTCCAACGGCGAGGGGAGCCCGCTCGCGCCAGCGCACTTCTTTCACCAGAAACTCCGAGACCCTCTTTGAGAAGACGTCCGGTCGTGACGTCCATCCTCCAACCACAAAAACGCTCTCTTTTCCCCGGCAGGTAGGGTGAGGTGAAACAAGGGATTAAATGCATCAGCTGAGGAAAAACGTACAAATCCGCTAATAAAAAACACAGGAACAAACGTTATCCTGACAAGTTAAAACTGCATTTCTATATGCAGTACACGATGGCAGTTATATACTGACAACGGACTGTCTTGTAATTATGTCAAAAAATTACGTGCATATAATGTTCACAGTTAATACACACAACGGTGGAAGTGTGCGCAAATGTAAAAACTCCCCACCCACGACATTGAAGGTCGCCCACCAGCGCTCCTCCATGTCAGCCACTCGTTCGGCCCTTTGCTGGCGCGGATCATAGCGCAGGACAGTCCACCTGCTCCAATCATCTTTGTCCTCTCCAAAGAGGAAGAAATGTGTTTGACGTGACCTCACGTTGAAGGGACAGGGCGTCTTGTCCTTTTCCGCAGCACCAAGCCAATTCGTGATCTGTAACAAAAGGAGACTTTCCATCGAAATGCTTAGACTCGAGGAAATAAACTTACAGGCATTCGCGACTTT
>WEDG01010420.1:0-10000 GCA_017591395.1 Schistocephalus solidus | reverse complement strand
TACTGGTTGAAGTTGCACGTTCTTGAGGAAAATATTATTGATTTAAGTTACGGAAATTTGCATATGAGGGTTTAGGAGATTGTGTGGCAAGAAGACGCTTGCTCTCAACCAATTACCATCAAGTAAAACGTGTAGTTTCTAAAAGAAATCCGGTAGTGATCACCATTTCCCACGAGAGGGTAAGTAGAGACCGTAGGTATCATTTTAGTGATGTCGATTCATAGTATGTGGGGAAGGACTGCGCCAGAGGGGAAGTGGAGAGAGCAGGCGTGTTCAACAGCCGGTTAACTGACTTTTGGCCATGGTAAATTCTGCGACTGTATGAATTTATTTGTGCCTACGGGTTCGGCTTGTGTAAACCGATTACTATCACTTCTGCTGTAGCGAGTAAACGCTTTTCCAGCGGGTTGGGGTAGTTCTGCACGAATTTATACAAATCACTCGGAAGGTTTTGTTTGCGTTCGCACGATTCCCGAAATATCAACCGTAGGAACGAGAATGGCACTGATTACGTCCAGTACCTATTTTAGACATGGTTGGAAGTAGCGACGGGCCCGTGTGCACCTTGCAGGACGGGCAAAAACTTAGCGGGTAGCGTGGATCCAGATGAGAATGTCTGACGTTCTTTTCGATAACTATTACCCAACTGAACTGCAGTGAACTCGCGAGGCAGGCCACGAGGAACTTGTCGAACCATCTCGGGTAACTTGACCCAAGTGTAATTAAAATAACGGCGTTTGGTGGTGCCTCGTAGTTCAAGCGACTAGAGCGTTGACTGTACTAAAGCATTAACCCGGCTGTCATTGGCTAGAATTTCACCGATGTCGCCAAGTTTTACACAATAGGGTCAAATCAGTCCAAGGACGCATGTAATTGTAAAGGCTTGGTTACTATATCCGCCTCTCTTTCGGCACCCAACTTCAGCGGGTCTCGTCCCTGCATCATGCGCGAACACTAAGAAGTGGGGTTATGTCATCGCCTCTTTTGAAGAGAGAATACCCTTCGCTTGTTAAGTCCCAAAATGAGACCGAAAATGCTCAAAACCTGTCACTGAAGTTGAAACTAGTTAGGTCAGGCATGATTATGTCCGTAAAAAGGTAAGTACTGGGAGTAAAACTGTTTTTGGATTCCTGAGTCTGTAACTACCTCTCCCCCTATTCCTGCCTCAGAACCTGACACGATCAGTAACCATTGTCGTTTTTGTCCTTCAGACGTATCATGGACCCGAGTCGAATAGCGAAATTTGCCTCTATCATCCGGGAGTAACCATCTTCCACGAAGGGCAGGTAATATTTCCTCCTCGCCTTTTTGTATATATTAAACGCGTACTGTACCGTTTTAAGTAGGCGTTTAATAGGTGAAATCCACTATGATTGCAGCCCATCCAACGCTTCTTTGACTGGATGAAGTTCTGGAGCTGTTATCAACGCAAGACAACCGAATTTGACTCGTTTCTGGAACAGGAGGGAGGTATCTCAGGTCAAAAAAAAACTGGATGAAATAAGTAAGCCTAATTGAGACTGCTTCCTTCCCTATCCCTCTGTTTCGTGGTAATCATCCCACTGGCCATTTACTCACCACATTCTCTCTGAGCAGGAGGCCGCTGCGACCAATATGATGCTGTCTCCGACCTTCACCAACTGTCGGTTTGATTAGTTCCAACTGCCCGACTCTGTCAATATCTCCGTCTACGCCAAGAACACGTTGCCGGAGACTGTGAGACTGTGAGACTGTACCTGAGTACAAATTTTGATAGCGATTTTTCTCCGCATCATCTCCTGTTTGTGACAATTGCCACCTAAACAGCGCAGACAGATGCAGCTGGTCTCTGAGAACTTAGGATACAGGTTATTTTAGACATTATTGGTTCATTAATTAAGCAAGTTAGGAACTAAGTACTTCAAAGGCTAGCTTCGTGTACCCTTTCGCTATTCGGAATGATAAAGCAGTCCACAGGTCCGACCGCTTTATTGATGATAAAAAAGGTGAAAACAGGCTTGTTGAGTATAGTTGCAGAATATCATGGAAAATCTTCCTGAACAACTAGTTAACCATGCGCAGATAGTGGAGTACCAAGAAAGAAAAAGGAGACCGGAATGAAAATTTCTGGCATGTTAGCCATCATCAGTGAGTCATACCCAATAAAAATTGCGGAGCCTTTGGATTTTCAACCGCTTTTCTTTGGTCTTTGATTCAAACCTTCTAACAACGAGCCGCTGGTTCGTTGTTCTATCGGTTGTGATATGGAAGATGAACTATAATGAAGCGGCCCTCAACAAGCGGGTTCCGAGGCCTTGGGGCTCAATCTAGCGGGCAGTCGCATAACGAATAGTAGAATATGCGGGTACTGGAGTTTCGACAAGGACACGAGCCGGGAGTGACCATTTCTGACTTATTAGCCCTCATGAGCTGGCCATACCGAATCCCTGCTGGAGGACAACTAGGATTCGATCCCAGGGTCTTTGGTAGTTGAGTCGAACGCTCTACTAATGACTGCTTGATGACGGATAATAGGTCAAAAATGACCATTCTGGTCTCTTATGTCTTTGTCAGTACTCCATTATCTGCACGTGATATTAGTTACTATGCGAGACACGTGAACAGGAACATCCCGGACAAGTAATACAGGTTGCCTGGTGCAAATTTACGACCAAGCCAATATTCCTGTGTCCTAACCCTGACAACAGTTCAACCGTCGATTCCGATGGGTCCACAGCGTGCTCCATGGGAGGGTGTTGCAGGTTGGTGACTTGCGCGTGAATTAGTTTTAAGCCATAGTAGGTTTGCGTGGCACCTACCGAACTCTCTCTCTCTCTCCCCCGTCCCTCACTCACCCATGCCAGTGTCAAGACAGAGTCGAGAAAAGTGGAGAGGGGATAAAGCGCAGGGTTCTGGCGCGGTCGGAGCCGCCCCTGAGCTCGGATGCCACGGAGTAGGAGTGACACAAAGCCCACTGGTGGCTGATGGGGTTTGCAACTACGCGTGCCACCAAGTCCCCCCCCATGTTCGGCATTTGCAATGGGAGCGCAACCCAAACAACGCCTGCAGTGCCCTGATCTACCCCGTGTTGGTCTAGCGCATCTAGCACGTGGCCCGTTTAGAGGGCACGTCTTAACCCTAAGAAAAACCTTAAGCATAGTGTTAATCTTAACGCTAACTCCACTCTTTTCTCTTGCACTATAGTTAACACCAAGACTGGCGTTAACCCTAAACTTAACCTTGACCCTAATCTAAGACGAAACCCTAAAGCAAACCCTTACCTCAAACCTAACCCCATTTTCGCTGGTTTTTTGTGCAAAGCCACCTGCATTGCGGACAGGTCCTGTTTAGGGGGCCACATAAGTCATCCTTACCGACAGTATTTCTGGGCTCATGTAGACGATAAACGTGCAACATGCGCATATACAGCGTAGCCCCCCCTGGATGCAGTTTAACTGCCGACTCTCCACCCTCCCACCCCCGGAATTAACGTCTGATGTTCTGCTTCATTAACTGCCATGGCTTGTCCGCTGACTGTTCAAATAGTCAGTATCCCTTCTACCCATAGCTTATGAGACGGCATATTGGCTGGCACGGTGGGACCCCACCTTCTTCCGTGCTACTTTTCACACGCCCACGTCCATCGCCGGTCCTTGTGACTTCGTTCCGACACCGAAAGACGGTGGATGGAGTACAGTAGTTGGCCTATCGCATGAAATGCTAAACCCAATTCCCATATGCGTTTTCGATTAAGGATTACCTAGATGGAGCTGTGGTTTTGATTATCATGCAGCATAATCCCAGGATATTTTGGTTGGGACAGAAATAGTGTTTCTCGGTACCTATTTTGTACCAAATTACGTCTTCGAATTTTATACTTAAAGAAAGGGCATTTTTAGATTTGGAAAAAAGATGTTTCAATCCCCGAATAACTTTGAGCCCGACTTGCCTTCACATTTGTTTTTGAGGTTTCTAACCCCAGGGTAAGAAAATTCGTACATTTTTGAGTGTTTTTAGATAAATTTAATATAAGAATTATCATTTTTTGCAGCGGAGGTGATCCATGCTGTGTACCTTATGAGAAGTGTTCATAATATGCTCTTTTACTTCATGTGGAATGTTCATAAACGGACAGATAATATGCTCTGGGAATAGACCTTTTACGGTCCTAATGATCTCAAACCCCTTTTCAACCAAGGGGTTCTCTTTTCAAGTATAGAACTTAAAGAAGGAATAATTTACAGCAAAATGAATACAAAGAATAGTACTTTTGTACGCGTTTTCTATAAAACATATTTAAGGGCGTTGAAAATCCCCATTGTCACGTTACCGAGCGTACCATTTAAATCGATTGACCGACTATTGTAGATGCTGCGGGTGTCTGCGTTAGACTCTGCATAAAGTCAAATTTCACAGTATGCGCGACTCCCGACAGCCCTCAGACGTTATTGCTGCATGGTGTTCGCAATGCCTGCGAGAATGGTGCCAGAAAAATCCTTCCCTTATCACCCCTTCTAACGATAACACTTCTAAAATGCACCTTTCCTACTCAACTCCGCATTCTTTAATTATTGACCCTTGTCCGTACAATCAAAGACCAGCGTGATTACATTTTGTGTCTAATTACTAACTTCCCTCATCAGTAGACTACTAGGATTAATTAACGCTTCAATGCTCCTTTAACGCGGACGTCGGCGAGGAAGGATAGTGAAGGCTGTTTTACTTGCTCAGGACTACTGCACCCGACTTCCGCATACGTGGTTGTCTTTTTTGTATTTTACAGTAGGTGACCTAACTCATGCAATGTGCGACCAATATGTGAGTGAGTATTTTAGCCTACGTTTGGTCTTGTTATTTTGATTTGCTGAATGGATTTGAGGCCCAGAAAACCTTTTTTCTAAGGAACACTACATGTTCAATCTTGCATATTGAAGGCAAAGAGGCAGGATTTCGGTAAAATCGGAAGTTGCTCGACATCCAAGGAATTCCTCATGCTATGTAATATCACAATGCAAAGTCCATCGTTTTTGTGTATTGTTCTTCAAAAGAACATTAATGTACATAAGGGAGGTTTCAAGTAAATCTCTTCTGGAACTGGAAAATGTTATCTGAGTTTAATGAAAATCAGATGCGGGAAAGTGTAAGGGATCGCATTGTTTTCCAGAAACAAGAAATGAATTCAAGTTTAAAACTAATTTTGTGTAAATTGCTGACGCATGCATAAACTTTACTAGTTTTTTTTTGTTTTACTACGGTAAAAATGGAGACGGTTAACAAAATACGTACAATATTGTGAAGATGGACTAAAGAATCATTTATATTAAATTGGAAGTATGCGATACGATAATTATTTGTATCATATAGTTTCTGCTTACTCGGAATTTACAATCGCAATGGACAGAAGATAAGCAGTTTTTGCAAAATATTCGTATATATTCGGATACTCTGTTGTGTATTTGCATTCTTAGAACGGTGTATTGAAATAAAATAATGTGTCCAACAAAAATTCAATAAAAAGCGAAAAATGTGTTCTTTGATATTCGACAGAGAATGTTCCACACATTTTCAGGAAAGTCACAAAACCGATAAAACTTCCACATTTTCACATTGGTTTAACATCGGAAAAAGGTAATGTCCGCATATATTTGTCAAAGACGTATCTAATTAACGCGGTTTTTAAACGGGTTACTTATTATAAAACGTTTTTTAATTGATCTTGGGCATATTAATTGACAACTTTTGCTGTGGACGTTCAGTATGCTCGGCAATGCATTTTCGCGTTTGGCTTAATCTACAACTATGACGTAAACGGCCATCTCCATTAGAAGGAATATACAAAAGCTCACTACTTATGTAAATGCTTCTAAGAACTATCTTATTTTGAAGGTTTTGAGAAACACATAGAACAGGATATATTTTATTGCCAATCGATTGAAAGCAGTGAAAATCGCGAAATATTCACCGGGATTTCAAGGACGATCTGTAACTAATTGTAATCTGATACGAGAAATATCCACAAAAAATTTGACGAAGGGGTAATTCACCTAAAATGCACAAAATCAGAACTTGCCGCTTTTTTTAAAAAAAATAGTATTTCTCAACAATAAATATTACTTTAAGTTTTAACTTTTATTAAGGTTGTTCATTAATATTTCACAGCTTTGGTACATGCGTTGATGCCAGTTTGTGAGTGCTTATCAATCTTTCGAAAATTTCGTAATTTCACTTATAGGAAGCTTTGCCTTCTCACATGTACGTCAAACCACACTTAACCCAGTGTATTGATATGCATACTGTATTTCTTCTGATTTGTGTGCGTTGAAGGAACAGGTGTGTGTGTGTGTGTGTGTGTATTTACTGCACGTAGTTAGTTTAGTTCAGTTTTATTAAGGGAAGGATAGGCGAGCACCTTTGAGTTCCCTTTTGGTTAAAAAGTGGATAAAAAAAGCATCGATACAGAAGGAAAATTTAAATTGAAAATTTCCCTTCAAAACTAAACTGAACGGTTGCATTGGAAAAGGAAGTAGCCCTCGGCTGGTCGAAAATAATACACTTAAACGGCTACTCATTTGTTGAAAGTAGTATCGTTAAATGCAATTTGACTGTAAGTGAAAAGCTTGATCCGCGTCCATTTTTCACTTATGCTATCGCCTGACAATTCTATTTAAGTTTATTCGTTGCATTTACAGGGATTTATCATGTTTTCCAAACTTGCCGCTTTTTAGAAAAAAAGTTAGTATTTCTCAACAATAAATATTACTTATCACATTTCCTTTAAGCTTTAACATTTATTAAGGTTGTTCGTTAATATTTCACAGCTTTGGTACACGCGTTGATGCCGGTTAGCGAGTGGTGATCAATATTTCGTAAATTTCAGCATTTATATCTGTTGGGTCACAGACCGTATTTACCCATACTCTTCTAACCCTCGCCCCTTTTTCAGGTTGTTGATCCAAGCAAGTCTCAGGTGAATCTCACCGCCACAAAACTTGAGGTTGTTCTGAAGAAGGCTGAAGCGCGAGCTTGGTCCGCTCTGGAGCCTCGTCCGGTGAAGGCTGCCACCGCTGAGGAGAAGGTGGACACCTAGGATGGAGACACCGTCTGCTCCTCATCACCGCGTCTGTGTCTCGTCATGCGAACTAGAAGGACACAAATGTTCCCGGTTTTGCCGTTTTTATAATTTCACTTTCAGAAAGCTATGCCTGCACGCATGCACGCCAAACCAAACTTAACCCAATGTATTGATATGCATACTGTATTTCTTCTGATTTGTGTGCGTTGAAGGAACAGGTGTGTATGTGTGTGTGTATTTACTGCACGTAGTTAGTTCAGCTCATTTTTATCAAGGGAAGAATAGACACACGCCTTGGAACTCTCTTTTGTTTAAAAAGTGGCTAAGAAAAAGCATCGATACAGAAGGAAAATTGGACTTGAAAATTTCCCTTCAAAACTGAACTGAACGGTTTCATTGGAAAAGGAAGTAGCCGTCGGCTGTTCGAAAATAATATACTTAAACGGCTACTCACGTGCTGTAAGTAGTATGGTAACATGGCATGGGATTGTTAGTGAAATGCTTGATCCACGTCCATTTTTCACTTTAAGGAATTCACACTGGTAGAGAGAACATCATCCACGGGCAGAGCGTTCCACGCTGCAGCCACTCTATTACTGAAGAAGAACTTGCGTCTATCAATCCTTGTCTTACCCGTTCGTAGTTTTAGGAGATGACCGCGCAAAGTGGGCGTTTTAGTCTAATCGAAAATATCATTGAGAGCAAAGCACCTGTCCAGACCATTCATAAAGCAAAAGGTTAATATGAGATCCGCTCGTAGTTGTCTGTAGGTTGAAGGTTGATAGTTGGTTTTCATAGGGTTTGGTTACTTTTCAGACAAGGATATCTACACGGGGGGTGCCAAACGCGATAACTCAGCTATTGAGCTCGCGAGCACGCTGTGCAACGGGTTTGACCACCACACAGCTCCAGAAGGAATTAAAAATAACGAATGCATTCTTAAAAAACGACGTGTTTCGTGTCGAAAACATGTTCTTTTTAGCAGTTATCAGTGCATTTCTCTGCATGTTCGGGAGATAATGAATGTATTGAAGCCTCTGGATCTCGAATCTTTACACTTTAAAGACATTGGGTTCTATGAATTCGAAAACAGCATCTCGAAAAGTCTAATTTCAGGGAAAGAAGTTCGCTTGGAAACGGTAACAAAGTTTATTATGTAATTTTTCGACGCTGGTCTCCCCAGGTCGTCTTCATTAGACGTGCAGCAGTGTGCAATGTTGTTACCATTTAAAGCTTGCCTGAAAAATCGAGATTGTTTTGTCATTCCTGCCAGTAGTTTTCATTGTGGGCTGACATTGTCTGGAGTGGCTGTCATGCTTTCTAGTTTTCTTTGAAATTGCTGTACACGACACCCAATTCGTTCTGTTAATGCACAAGTAATCGTAGTGAATGAGCGAAAATTCCCGGCGTTTCTTAGATGGGCAGGGACCCGAAATGCAAGATTTGTCACAGGCTAAGTTGTGCCAGTTTCTAGTATATGCATAGGAACGTGGGACAAGTGGTCTCGCCTCTTTACACTGGTTTTCGTGTACGCATGCAGCAGCCAATTTTCCTGTTTTGCCAAAGTACATGGCGTTAGAGGTGTCCCATGTAATCTGGTAGAAGGCGTTTCTTAGATGGACAGAAACGTTTGCGTATGCAAACGCTGAGTAGCCAGTTCGTATTCGTTACTGCGGGTCCCAAGTCGTTGGCCCGTGTTACCTGTATAACCGTTTGGATATTAAGCACGTGGAAACGATAAATTACTTTCGGTTAATTGTTCTTAGGATATGAGATCCTTTACCCCGGGCTACTGCTGCGCGCAGGTTGGACACCAGTATGTGGGTGTTATGGATGCAAAAGCGGTTTAATTTTTCGGACGATCGCCGCAGCGGACCTCACGAGCCATCCACTCCTGTTCTGTGTCGTTTTGTCCAACACAGGCCCCGTCATAACAAAAAATGGGCTACCGCGACAGCTGCATTCGAAAGAGCCGTCTCCCAGAGCACTAAGAAAGTAGAAGTTGGAAAAACAACAACTTCTGCAAAAGACAAAGGGGACTTTTCGCGGGTCCAAAATAGTATGTTAAATGTCGTAGTCATCAGAGGTATGTGTGAAAAACCTTTACATTGAAGACATCAAATTTATTTCTGCGTTGTGTTTTAAATTGAACGTTTTCGGTCGATTTTCCTATTTTACGAAACCGGCGATCTTTCATTTTCAAGGAAGCGAGGGTGTCAATTTCTGTTTTGTGTGTTGTTTTCTCCCTCGGATATCGAAAAATCTAAACCGGGTGCACTTGGGTAAACTTTTAGAACCCTATGTGTTTATATGATAGTTCGACCGTCGATTTCGACGAGGTCCACCGTATGCTCCACACAAGGTAGTGCAGAGACGGTAAATTGCGCGTGAATTAGTTTTAAGTGATAGTAGTCTTGCACTGCAGCTACCACACTCTCTCCTTCTCGCCCACCTGAAACCGGTGTCAAGACAGAGTCAAGAAAACCGGAGATTGGAGAGGGTGCAGGTCGCTGGCGCAACCGTAGCCACCCCTGGGTGTACCACCACACCTGACTCGGATCCCACTGAGTGGGAGTGCCACAAAGGCCACATTAAGAAGAAGCCATTGCAGCCTGACTCTCAATCCGCCAGTCAGCCACTACACACAAAACACACAATTGGGCTGACCAGGCGGTCCGAGTTATCCCGTCAGTTGGCAACCTTCCAAGCCACGGCTTTTAGCGCACTGTGATAATTTCAAGCGCGTCAGATTGTTTATAGTGAGGAACATGGGCTGAGCTGTCGACGTCACTCTCTAACACCCCCACAATCAGTCCACCGTCCGAACCAGTGAGTTATCTTATGTGAGAGTGGGCACATTGACTGACGATTCGGCGTACCCGTCTTCGCGCGCAACAGCATGACCTGGCCCCCGTAACGCACACACCAGGATTCACTAAATCAGGGGAT